>JAJOZX010004227.1:205000-423143 GCA_023014485.1 Bathynomus jamesi | reverse complement strand
TTATGACAGCAGACCTGAATGATGACAAATAAACAATTGCAACATAATCTGGAGCATTCTTGATGAAACATGTTTAAACAGGTTGATCTTGTCTTATCAAGCAATATTTTCAGCTACAAACTTGACAATTATCTCTAATATATTCATTTAATTGAATTCATCATAGATATGATGATTAATTAATAAAAACATATGTTTAGTATACTTGACAACTGCTAGTAATTTCAAATATTAATTGCATAAATAATAGCTATATTTTATGAACTTTAATGAGCAGGGGCGACCTCTAAACATTGTTCAATCCAAAAATGATTTTATATGTGATGTTTTTTCAACCAATGGAACTGGTTGAGGGGGCGCAACCTAAAAAAATCAACACTTCGAAAATAAGAGACACCCTAATATATATATATAATGCGCCTCGGTGGTGTAGTGGTTAGCGTTGCTGACTAAGAATCCATCAGCCCCGTAATCGAGACCCAGTGACGGCAGCTGGCGCGCAACAAAACCCAGCTGTCCATCATTCCACACAATAAAGAAAGTGGTTGGTAGATAAATGGGTACCCTGGGTGGCCTAGTGGTTAAGACGCTGGGCTGCTGGTGGGGCGTGGTTCGGATTCCACGTTAAACTGTAGGTGTAAGGTGGAGTGAAAAGCTTGACCTTCGTCAGAATGAACAATTCGGGTGGAAGCTAACCGAAGGTTTTTTATATATATATATATATATATATATATATATATATATATATATACCTGGTGGTCCAAAAAATCTTAGACCCCGAGTCCATCATGGAAATTGTCAATACCATTTGATGAATTCAAATTTTATTAAATATAATTTAATTGTATTCGTTCATGGAGCATTATTTCACTTCGAATATATTTACTTGGTTGCAGCAATTAATGTCTTGTAGTTACAGCAAATTTTCAAAATGGCTCCCCTATCTTGATCAATGCACAGTGCAACTCGCCTTCTGAACTCTTCATTGCTCTATTTATTTCGGCTCGATCCAGGCTTTGCCAAGCTTCATTAACGCGCTTGATGAGGTGGTTTTCATCCCGAATGGCCTCGCTATACGCGTGTTGACACATTATTTTCAATACATAATAATTCACCGGATTCAGGTCAGGTGAATTTGGGGCCACGTGTCAGGTCGCACGAAGTCAGGAACGCACTTGTCTAAGTAATTTAGGGTGCTCCGAAAATTAAAAGATGTTGAAAAAAGCTCATAAAACTTTGCTCCCCGGGCTTCTTCTCATTCTTTTATATCATATTAATGCCAGAAAAAAATATTAGCTACATTGAAACACACTAAGCCTTGCCACCAGGCAGCTGAAAAATATGCTTTGTTAAATTAATTTATTATACTTAATACTTACTTTTTTTTTTTCAGGTTTACCTATCATAAATAGCGTATCTATTAAATAAATCGTAGTTTTACTTGAGTTTATATAAACTTAAATAATTATTACAAAATTTAATACTTATTTTTTGTCAAGAAGAGCAATAATTAATTACTTTTCAATAGCAGACGGAAACGATAATAATAATGAAGATGATCTAAATAAAAAATCAAAGGATAATTCAAATATTTCCTTAAGAAAAGATGATATAATGTGGCTAATAGAAAAGCCTATCGAAAAACTCTGATGTTCGAATCCCAACGAAGGGGATTTTTTCTACCTAAAAGATGGACCAATGAAGAAAGAGAAATTTAGAAATTTTAACGGTACTATTGCTGAAAAGTATTAGAAGATAGAAAAAGCTGTGGATGAAATCAGGAATCGAAACACAACGTAAAGATAAAGTCAAGAAAAGATTTTAGACCTTTACGAGAATTATAGGACACTCCAAAAAAGAAAGGTTCCAATTCCAACAAGGTAAAGGAAGAAAATTTTGTTAGAGACCTTGACTCCTATTTTTTTATTGCCCATAAAGATGCTGAACGCAGAGTTCAAACTGATCGGTTGAGGACGACAGAACGGATAAAAGAGGATATTGATTTCATAAATGCAATGAAAGAGGGTAGAAAAGTTCTTTTGGGATCCGAAGATAAAACGTATTCAAAAATGGTTCAAGCTAAAAGGAATAGGGAAGAGAATTTCACTTACAGAATGGAGACAGACATGCGAAGAAGAGAGCTACAAGAGGCTTCAACTAGCGAACTTAACGATGAGATAGACATTGTTGATAAAGATTATTTAGAACTAGATGACAGTAATAATGAAAATGTGATTTCAAATTCTGATAAAAAATCAAAAAGAAAGCGTTCTAAAACTACCACACCAGAACTTCCACGAAACCCATTCAAAAGTAAAAAAATATCTGAAATGGCTGATCGTTTAAATTTATCTTCTGGCCAAAGAACTGCATTTATGGCTGCCATCGCAACAGAAGGGGGAGTTGATTTGGAGAATATCACGTTGTCTAAAACAAGTACGAGTACAGCAGGTAAAATAGTGCGGCAAGAAAAAGGCGAAGAAATCAAAAGTAATTTTGTATGCCCAAAATTTTGTAATCTTCATTGGGATAGAAAAATTTTGCATGAAGATGATGAAAGATTAGGAGTGCTGATATCTGGTGCCCCAGGATATGAAGAGGGAAAGCTCCTTGGCGTTCCAAAAATCGTCGATGGCACTGGTAATATACAAGCGAATGCTACTCATTCTCTAGTAGCTGAATGGAAAGTCGAATCCAATATATATGGTCTTGTTTTTGACACTACGGCGTCCAACTCCGGCTGGAAAACTGGAGCCTGTGTAAAATTAGAAGAATTATTCCAAAAAAATCTTTTCTCTTTTGCTTGTAGACACCACATACTGGAAAGAATCTTGCAAGCAGTTTGGTCAAAACTTTTCGGCGATACAAGTAGTCCAAATAATTTAGATTTTAAAAATTTTCAGAAGTTTTGGAATTCCATCAACAAAGAAAATTTCAAAATTCTTGAATTTAAAGATCGATCCTTAAAATCTCGTGAAGATGTTAAAAAATTTCTTCAAGAAACGTTGACCCAAAGTTCTCACAAAAAATCATTACCAAAAGAAGATTACAAAGAGTGTGCGGAACTATGCTTATTCAGTGGGAGGGACTGCGCCTCGTGGTGTGCATTGGTTAAAGCCAGGAGCATATCACCATGCAAGGTGGATGGCGTACATTTTGTATGCGGGCTAAAATGTTTGCTTTCAGTGGTCAACTTGGGTACGATTCCAAAAAAATAAAAAATCTTGAACGCTTTTGCACATTCACATCGCTTTTTTCTATACAACCCTGGTTATCAGCTACCAATGCAGGTGATGCTGCAATAAATGACCTAAGATTGTGGCACGATTTAAATTCTTATTATAAAATTGATTCATATGTGGCCTCAGCAGCTATAAAAACCTTTGAAAGACATTTTTGGTATATGACAGAAGAGTTAGCTTCATTTTCACTGTTTTCAAATAAAATTGAGATCTCTGAAAGGCGCCAAATAGCTAAAAAAATTATGAAGATGAAAAAAGTAAACAGTTTTAAAATGGGAGTTCCCACTTTCCCTAAATTAAACTCTTCGACGAAATTAATTTCGCTGATTGGAGTAAACTCTATGTTTCTTTTACAAACTCTGGGAATAGATATGGAATGGATGACAAAGGACCCAAGTGAGTGGAACGTAGATTCTGAATATAAAAAAGCATTTGAATATGTTAGAAGTGTCAAAGTTGTAAATGATCTTGCAGAAAGAGCTGTGAAGCTCATTCAAGCTTACTCAAATAACATTACCAAGGACGAGCCCCAAAGACGGTACATGCTTCAGGTTGTAGAGCGCCACAGGAAACTAATTCCTGATTTCAAGAAAGGGACACTAACCCATCTTCTGTAAAATCAAAATAAGATCAAAACGGACTATTTATAACTGCCAAAAGGAAGAAGCTCACTCCTGCTAAAACAAAAATAAACCTGATGGCTACAGTTATAAACAATTACGCAGGAGTGAGGGGGCATAAACCTCGGTAAAGGCCAATCTTCATCTAATTTCCCTAGAAATAAGAAGAAATACCAAATTTTAAGCTCGTCTTTGTTTTTTTGTACATATACTTATACTATATCAATGCTTTGTATTTTTAAATCAATTCTAATTAACCCTAATTTATTTTTATGAGGTTTATGTAACTTAATCTTAAGTAATAATACATACAAATCAGACCTAAATGCATAATTCTAAAATCACAAAACCTCAATTTTACATGAGGCTGGTGGCAAGGCTTAATATGTTAGGATCGAGCTAAAAATTCCCAAAAGTATTCAGAAGCATGATAGCAATGAGAAAATAACGGGAGCAAATATTCAAAATCAGGTTTTTTTTGGAGCACCCTACTAAGTATTCCTGTGTAACTCCCGCTGTGTGAGGTTTAACTCCATCTTGAAGAAATATGCAGTAGTTCTTACCCAACCTCGTCCATGTCAGGATTGAAGGACTATTTCAATATACGTCATTGTATGAACCTTTGTGTTTGGCATAACAGTTAGTTGTAGGCTGACCATACGTACCGTTTTGAACGGGACAGTACCGTTTTGTATGGGTTTTTGTATGGGTTCTGTCACTGAAGAATAATTGTAAGCTCAATATGTTTATGTACTTACTTTTTCATGAATACAGAATATTACATAACCCCCGTCCCTTTTTTGTCATCCCAATTTCCCGTTTTTGTCTCAAGGAAATATGGTCAGCCTAGTTAGTTGGGGCTTTCCAAGTTATGGTACAGCAACAGCAACCATTACTTTCCCGCTGAAGTGATTTAGAGTTGCTAAGAGTCGCTCGGAAGGAATTCCAGAGTTCTTTGCAACATTTGCGCAGACACGACCGATTTGAGTGTTGATGGATGGCTCTACTGTAAATATTTTTTCATCTTCAAAGAACACTGCTGACCTTGGCCTTGGTCATTTTGCACCGAGCCTGTCTCTTCTCACGAACTTGAGGCGTAAGCTTTTGAACGTGAATCCTTTTGAATGTTTTTAAATTCCGATCAAGTCTCCAGATTCGATTCGATTCACGGAAGACCTGCTAATGTTCAGAAGACGAGCAGTTTGCCTAACATTTTTGTTTGTCTTAGGTTGATCATCTTGACTACAAACAAGTTGCTCAACTGCATTGATGTTCTGCTGGGTCCTTGCAGTCTTCGGTCTGCTACTGCCAACTTTTCTTCTGTAGACCTCTATGTTATTAATTTTACTAAGGTAGAAGTTGATTGTGCTTAAAGACCAGTTCTTACTGGGAAACATGGCCTTAATCTTCTTCGCGCCATAGCCATTTTCTTGCCTAAGCATTTTGATCACAGCCTTCTCTTCGTTTGTTAACGGCACAACGGTGGATAAATTTTCTCATATCTAAAGAAAACAGCAATCAATTGTAAGGTAAAACTGAAGAAAAATGGACGAAAAAATTTATAAATACATCTATAAATAATACTTAAACATAGGACTATAGCAAGCTGCGTATACAAGCATTGAAATTTTATCTCGTATAAGCGTGGTGAATATGTCGTTCAAAAAAAGACCTAGGCTAGTTATCTGAACCTTTGAGAAATAGTCTAAATTGCATATATATGTGATGCAAACCTACAAGGAAAAGGAAAAAAATATTCCAAGGCCTTTCCTGTATTCAACAGTACACCTCGTCAGGGAATTTTCTGACGATGTGTACTGTTGAATACACAAAAGACCTTGGAATAATTTTTCCTTTTCTTTGTGGATTTGCATCATTCATTCATTTCACGTGTTTAATTGTGAAATTCATCCCATATATATATAATATACACACATTCAACTGCAAAGAACACGCAGTATAAATAACGTAAAGAACGACGCTTGTATAGGAGATATTCCACGCAAGACGAGAGAGAGAGAACGAAAAAAATGAAAAAATGAGGTAACCACCCGGGAATCGAACCCGGGATCTTCCGATTGCCAGTCAGATCGGAAGATCCCGGGTTCGATTCCCGGGTGGTTACCTCATTTTTTCATTTGTTTCGTTCTCTCTCTCTCGTCTTGCGCGGAATATCTCCTATACAAGCGTCGTTCTTTACGATATATATATATATATATATATACACAAACAGAGACGTAGCCAAGGGGGGCGCGACGGAGGCGGTCGCCCCCCTCTTGGAAAGTCCAGGAAAAAAATATGCGGTAATTACAACCAAGGTTCACCGCCAAACTATAACATTCAACAATTTGGTATCTACTGTATATATAATGGAAGGAGTGTCTGTATATTTAGGCCGGGTCGAAATTTTATATTGAAAAGGTACATATTGTGATGGATTTGAATGGAACACAGGAACCCCCTCATAAATTAGTTTCGCTGTTTAAAGCCTCCTACCCGTGGCACAATTTTTCACTTTTTGACCTATATTGAAGAATATTCCATTTATACGAGACTTACTCTACATTCAGGTTTTTTGATGACATAAATCTTTATTAACGTATAATATTTTATTTAATAATGTACAGTATTAGGGAAATTAATTAAGTACAGAAGAAAAAATTAGAGGCATAATAAATGTGCTAAAATTCAATTCACTTTTTTATTGTTCCTTATCACATCAAAAGGAAAGAAATTTTCAATATCATTAGGAAATTTTATTTCATATGTTTCCTACTCATTCCACTGGGCCTCCCATTCAAACTTAGGCAGTTTTCGTCTTGATTCTAATGAGTTTAGATAAACTTTTGACGGTTGTCATATACTATTCTTTCCTGACATGCCTTTGTTACTAGGTTCACTGTCCTTTCCACACTTTGACTTTTGTGGCTCCTTTTGAGGTTACAATATTCCTAAATGAGCAATTGCCTGATCATTGGATCGGGCGTCGGGGGTCCATTCCTTGGCTGTCTCGTTCGCCCGATCTAACCCCCCCCTTGACTTTTTCCTCTGGGGCTATGTCAGAAATGAAATTTTTGTTTCACCAATGGCAACAACTTTGAACATTTGAAGGAAAGGATACGTGAGGCTGCTAGAAAAGTTCAATATGATATGTTACAAAATGTATGGAGGGAAACAAAATATCGCATTGATGTCTGCAGAACCACAAAAGGAGTTCATATTGAACTTAACTAGCTTGTACATAAAACATTTTGGGTTCTTTTTTATTTGTATATCTTGTTTTCGCTGTAGCTTTGTTAGTTTTTCCATAATAAATGTTTAAAATCGGGAAGATCATTTGAAATCACCCGGTACATGGTGTGAGAAAAGTCTTTAAGGACTTTAGACATACAACTATTTAGTTAACAACATTATACAGAGAAGTGTTCAAATGATAAAACAAATCAAACAAAAGGTCTATAAAAATCTTATTCATACAAATATTTTGCTAAATTTTAATTTAATCCAATCTCCATCTGCTATGATACATTTGTGAACAGTGGCGTATCAAGGGAGGGGCGAGAGGGGCGACCGCCCCGAGCGGCACTTCCCGAGGGGCGGCAAATTACTGTCAGGCGGGCGCAGTATGCAAAATTTTGGGTTTTTATGTTTTAAAATGCAACCCTCCAAAAAATTATATCTCATCATTGTCGCGCGTTATTTGTGTACAAAATATCCATGGTTTTGATGAAAAATCATCATTAAATGCTATATATGCCACCTCAATGCCACTATTTCCACAAATAGTTGCGTTAAATTTTCACATCGGAAAGGTTGCCAGCCCTATTTTTCAGACTTTCCCTATATTATTTAGGTTAGGCTTTGCATTCTTTGAGCTTTGATGCTAATAATTAATGGTTGTTTTATTTTGCAGATACCCTACTGAATTAGCAAACATGAGCAAACGACAGAGACTGAGTGGTGCTGCATACAAGAATCTTCGCGAAAAAAAAGAGGAGGAAAACAAGCGTGCTGCTAAGCGATTTCATCAGTTAATGGGATTCTCAGACACACCTTCAGTGCCTTCTGGGAAGCAAGGAGATCAACCGCAATGTGATATATCTTTAGAGATAGATGTTCAAGCGGCAACTTCAAGTGAACCCCCAAATAATCAGGATCAACCCTCATCTACATCACAAAGTCACCCACCCACCCATCACCCACCCATCACCCACCCACCCATCACCCACTCACCCATCACCCACAGAGTCTGCTGTTTAACGATTCTGGCAACTGGCCCGTTCCAATGACGGACAATTTGAGAATCGAACTCATTAAACGTGGACCATCACATTTGAAAAACATGAATGGACCCTTTCCAGCTGATTCTTTGGAACAATTGAACGAATTTTCGTCTACTTTTCTTCCTCTACTCATCGTTGGGATGTCTTAACAAAACATTCCAAAATCACTGTTGCGAAAAGCGAGTCTCTGATACGCGGTGGAGTGCTAAGTATGATGCTGTTTCTAGTCTTAAGAAGAACTTGACTCACGTTGTTAGTGCCTTGGAAGAACTGAGTGAAGGGGTCTCCGAAAATCTGGACACAAAGGGCGATGCTGAAGCTCTGTTGACCTCCATCATGTCATACATATTCATTGTGTACTTATTTTTCTGGGATCCAGTGCTGAAAGAAATCAATGATGCTCAGCTGTATTTTCAAAGAAAGGGACTTGCTTTGGACCATTGTGCATTAAAAATGAACTCTTTATCCGTGTTTTTAACTAATGAACGAGAGGCAGTAGTATCAAACGCTGCAGTTGCCGCCGAAGAGTTCTGTAATGAAATGGATATCAGTATAGACCGCAGAGTCAGGAGACGGAGAAGAATGCCTGGAGAGCAAGCTCGTAATGCTGGATTGACCGTGCAAGAGGATGTACGCAGAGAATTTTTTGAAATCATGGATCGTTTATTAGCAGAAATTGAAAAACGCACAGTTTGTCTTAAAAACATGAATGATCGCTTTGAATTTCTGTCTCCTTCGTACCTTTTGAATCAGTCCAAAGATGAAGAAATTAATACCAAGGTCAATAATTTTTCTTCCATCTACTGTACAATGACATTAATCCAGGAAGTCTACTGGAAGAAATAAAGCGTTTGCGCAGACATTTGCTCAGTTTCGAAAGCATAAGCGTCGACGATGATCCAAAGAACTGGGATATGTTAAAACTACTTCAATGGATCGTTAAATGGGATCTAGTGGAATCTTTGCCTCATATAACAATTGCCCTCCGGATCTGTCTAACTACATGCATGTCCGTGGCAAGTTGCGAACGAAGTTTCTCGAAACTGAAACTTATAAAAACTTACCTCAGGTCAACTATAAGTCAATCTAGACTGAGCAATTTGGCGATTATTTCAATTGAACGCGAAGTTGCAGAGACAATGGACATAGAAAAAATCATTCATGAATTTTCTGTTATGAAAGTCCGAAAATTTAACTAGGCATTATACATTATATAGTTATTGTTAAAATTATGTAGTGTATTATGTACGGTACATTAAGTATGTAGTATTGTTAAAATTGAAGTTCCTTTATTTAAGTTTTTCTTCCAATAAAAGTTTTGTTTAGAAGTGTATTTTTGTAAAGGAATTGTTTTTAAAATTAAAAATTGTTGCAGGGGGGGGGGGGGGGCGGCGTTGGCATTTTCGCCCCGAGCGGCAAAAAGTATTGGTACGCCTCTGTTTGTGGAGTCTGGATTCTCCCTGTGAAACTCTTCATTGTTCTTCTGAATATATCGAGTGGGATCGTTTTCAGTTCTTCATCTATTCTGCGGCCAAGGGCATTCACATTTGGATAGATGAAACCAAGCGTGTAGAGTTTGTCATGCAAATAAGCCCAAAGCCAGAAATCACATGAGGTTAAATCAGCTGATCTGACTGGCCACTCAATGGGACCTTGCCACCCAAGCTATCTTCCTTGAAGGTTGGTATCCCGAATCTCACGGGCAGCTGCAGAGTAATGTGGCGCCGCTCCATCATGTTGATAAAGCCAATTCCTCCCAACGCCATTAATAAACTGTGGCAAAACTTTGTCGTCAAAGTAAACGAGTACTGAATAACCAATGACTTAGACTTAACACTTACTCGTAATATAAAGGTATAAAGCGAGCGGAAAATAAGACTATAGTTAAAGTATATAATGTGTTCTTAATTTTTCTCTTAACAAATTTGAATGAATAGTTTTAATCATCGCAAGGTTAACTGGAACAAATACTAACTAAATAACTCTCTATCTATCTCTTTATCTGTCTCTCTATCTATCTCTCTATCTCTCTATCTCTCTCTCTATCTCTCTCTCTATCTCTCTCTCTATCTTTCTATCTCTCTGTCTCCCTATCTATCTCTCTATCTATCTCTCTATCTCTATCTATCTCTATCTCATGTGTGTACGAACTGTCTGTAAATAATTTAATATATTTTTTCATTTTCTTATAACTGCTCAGGAATCTAATATTCTGCATATAAGTGAGTTTTTCCTTTCTTTCCACATGATTTAATTCCCTGAAATACCCATTCTCTCTCACGTTTTCTTAACTGTAACACGTGCCCACCTTCATGGGCCTATCAATTTTTTCGATTTGAATTTTTTTTGCTCAAGATTCATATTACTTATCTCTCCCTAACCTCAACGAAAAACCTGACGAAGGCTTTTTATCAATTTTAAACCTAAAAAATAAGATATTTGCTGAACATTACGATAACCTCAAAGACATCTTAACTTTAATTAAAAATTACTTTCATGTAATTATGCTTACAGAAACATTCATATAAAACCCTTAGAAATAACTGTTTTCCCGAGATGGCTGTACGTTTTTTGATATTTTCTTTACAGATAAAAGAGGAGCGAGTATCCAAATTTGCTTAAAAAATTTCCATAAAATGCACAAAAATTGACCCTTAGTATTATAAAACCTCACATTGAAATATATGCGGTACATCTTTTTTTCAACACAAAACCATTGATTTTTCTACTAGCTCTGATTGGGGAAGAGAAAACTTTGTCACAATCTTCCACACGACTATCCGCTTATCTTCAACAACACACAACTCAATCCTTCCTCTTTTCTTAACATTTTTGGCATTTCTTTTTCTAGTGATCTTTCTTGGAAAGATCACATATACTCTCTTTCTAAAACAGCTTCGAAGAGGTTAGGTGTGCTGTGCTGGCTCCGCAGTTTCTTCGCTCTCATTCAGTTGGCGTCTCTGTACAGGGATCTTGTCCACTCCTGTATGGAGCACGCTTCTCATGTGTCGGGTGGCTGAACCAACACAGCTCTACTTGACCGGGTGAAATCAAAGGCATATCGTCTCATCAATTCCCCGTCTCTTACTGACTGTCTTCAATCCCTCTCTCTTCGCCGCAATGTTGCCTCACTCTCTCTTTACTATCGCTATTATCACGGACACTGATTTTCTGAACTCTAACTGCATGCCTCCTCCTTTAAAGAGAGCACGCAGCAGCAGACTTTCGACACATTCTCATTCCTTTTCTGTCCAAGTCTCTAACGTTAACCGGTATTTTCAATCTTTCATCTACTCAACCGGTGAACTCTGGAACAATCTTCCTCATTCCATCTTTTTCCCTGTCTATGACTTCCAATCTTTCAAATGCAGCGTGTCCAGGCATCTCGAAAACCCTGGACCTTGACTTTGGCTTTCTTCTTCCTCTATTGGGGGGGGGGACGTTTTTGCGGGTATTCGCTCTTGGCTCCTCATTCCTGCATAAAAAAAAAATATTCTTAATATATTGACAACATAGAAACCACCTAACAGAAGCGTTAACACCTTACAGGGTCTCTATCAAACATCAATCTCTAAGAAGGTAGCACTGCATGCAGAAGAGCAGACGCCATTTTGAATCCGAGTATTAAGTGTCGTAAGACAGGCGTTGTCCGCCTGCGATACTTAATCTTGGATCCTAAATGGCGTCTGCTCTTCTGCATGCAGTGATTCTCTGTCGCGGGGCTTCGGTCACCTCTTCAGTACACTGATGTTCATTCTCGCTTCTCCGTAAGTGATTCACAAAAAGGAGACTCAACGAAGATTTAAGATTTACTGCTAAAAATTATTAACTCGGAAGTGGTGGAATGCAAAAGAAGCATACACACACAAAAAAAAAAAAGGACAACGGACAGAACAAATTGACTTAAAGTCTTGCAAGAAGGTGACGGGCTGAAACATCTCCTGCTGAGAAACATTAATTACTCATTAATTTTCTTTTAACGTGGTCCCCTCCCTGCCTTCCCATGTCAACAATCAAACTTCCTACCTTTCGGAATCTTTCTTTTGCCTCTTTACGCCTTGCCTCCCAACGTCCTGTACTCCGCTTCACTAGTGGAGGTATCATAGTTCTTGTGACTGGAAATTTTTTTTTACACAACATTGTATCGGGTGATTTTTTAAACATCTGACACTTTAATAGGTTTGAATCTCTTATTAACTGAAATAAAAACATTAAATTTTTACTCTACCGTCTCTACACATGGGGAATTAATCCCATAGTGCAAAACATGCTCTATGTAATACCGTCCCAGCTCATTAACTCTTTGCACACGAACAACAAAATTTTGAAGTACTCTGGACAGGGTATCTGTTGAAATCTGAGAAATTTCTCGTTCAGGTGATGCTTCCAATTCTTCCATTGTGTGTGGCTTCTGTTTAAACTCTCTATATTTTTAAACTCTCTATCTTTTCTGCTTAAACTCTATTTTTTTAACCCCACAGATAAAAGTGACGAGGATTTAAATCTGGTGATGTTGGTGGCCATGATATTCTTTTATCACAAACTGCAGGAAATCTGTGACTTTTCCGTTGAAAGTATCATGTAAGTATCGTCAGCTGAGAGGACATCGCATAGAGCATGTTTTGCACTAGGGGACTCATTCCCCATGCCTAGAGATGATACAACAAAAATTCCATGCTTTTATTTCAGTTAATAAAAAATACAAGCCTTTTAAAGTGTCAGATATTAAAATAAATCACTAACACCTTCCCAGACAAACTATTCCCACCTGTTGTTCTACAATTACATAACCTTAGTTCGCATTTCCCTGCCCTTAATTTCGTTTAAAAAGGAACACTCGTTGTTATTTTTAATTTCATAGTCTTCGGCGCGTACCAAACTTTGGGTGATTCAATTTCTAGGAGCCTTGCCTTACGCTTGTTTTACGCTGCGTATTTTATATTATTTTCTAAACTTTTGAAATTTTCACTGTCAACAATTGCAGGCAAAACATGTAACCTTAATGTTGCTCATAAAGTGTTGTCAGAATATATTTAGACGTGTTTGATCATAATGTTCAACGGTTTTTTTCAGTATTATATAATTTTATAGTGTGTGTGTGTCTGTGTGTGTGTGTGTGTGTGTGTACCAAAAGACCTGACCCAAAGGCTAATATCATGTTGTACATTATAGGACAGAACCTTTGGGACACCCTGTATATATATATATATATATATATATATCTTATTTTGTGTCGGAACGCGCCGGAACGGCGTTCCAGTACCTTTATTAACAAAAGAAAAAAGAAACGAGGCACCAGGTGTGGACAATTTGCTCGAACAAGGTCAATCCTTCCTCCCTCCCTTCACTTTCACTGTCCTCGTGCATAGATTCAACAGGAGCTCTGATGAGAATATGATTCGTGTGTGGAGTCAGTTGTGAGGCGTATTACAACATTAACATATATTAAATAACTATTTTTTATAAAATTAAACCCTTTTAATTTATTACTCTTTTATTTTGAAGATCCGCAACAAAATTTAGTGCTTTTCATTCCAATTTTATGAACCTTATGAACCTTATGTTGGTCGTGCGTTGGTCTCTCTTCACACGGAGGTCAAGCTGGTGGCCCCGCCTCTAGGTCAGGCCTGGTGGAGGAGCGAGTTGCTTTCTTGCGCTCTCCACCGCACATAGCCAGGCACGCCCGGCTCATCTGGTACTGTCCTGAGCCAGGCATCCAGTCTTTTCTTGAAGACTTCAACTTTGACCCCCGTTACGTTTCTGAGGTCCTTAGGAAGCTGGTTGAAAAGTCTTGGTCCCATGACAACCAAGCTATTTTCCTTCAGAGTTGAGGAGGTCCCTTGTCGGGCCTTTAATTTGGGAACACTACACATTCTGCCTTTCCTATTTTCCAGTGTTGTTTGAATGGTAATTGGGTTTAGTTTTAGGTTTGGTACCAGTTTTTCGATCATTTTCCATATGTAGATTATGATGTACCTCTCTCTTCTTCTTTCCAGTGAGTACAGATTTAGTTTACGTAGTCTTTCCCAGTAGTTGAGTTCTTTGCAGCCATCAATCTTGGCTGTGAAATGCCTTTGCGTTTCTTCTAGTTTATTAGTTTCTTCCTTTATATATTTTTGGGACGTCAAAACTGAGCAGTATTCAAGTTTTGGTATAATCAGTGTTTTTAGCAGGGGAATCATTACTGTCCTGTCCCTTCTCTTGAACGTTCTTAGAACCTGTCCGGCGACTCTTTTTGCTTTATTTATCGCTATCAGATTTTGTGTTTCGAATTTCGCATCATCTGTCATTATCACCCCGAGATCAATCGCTTTCATGCTTCTCTGAATTTCCTGTCTCTCTGGAGCATAATATGCAGTCTGTTTAAGTTCTTCTTTTCTACCATATCTCAAGAGCTGAAACTTCTCGGCGTTGAATGACATGTTGTTGTCTTCTGACCATTTGTATATTTTGTTCGTGTCCCTCTGCAAGGCCTCCACGTCATGTACATCGCTGATTAACCTGATGATCTTTCTATCGTCTGCAAAGGATGTTACTATACTATTGCTGTTTACTCCGCTGTCTATGTCTGTTAGCATGATAATGAACAGGAGTGGGGCCAGTACTGTCCCTTGTGGTACTGAGCTGCGTACTTCCGATTCTGATGATGATATACCTTGAATTTTGACGACCTGCAGACGATCACTAAGGAAGTTGTAGATCCATTTTCCCACTTTGCCTGTTATTCCCATGTCTTTAATTTTATGTGCTATTATACTATGGTCACATTTATCGAAAGCTTTAGCAAAATCTGTGTATATAACATCGTAGTTGTCATTGCCTTCCAGTGCATCTAGGATATTGTTGTACAGTAGTGCTCTATTAGTTGTGATAGGCATGATCTACCTGATCGGAATCCATGCTGAGTTTCGTTGAATCTTTCCCGTGTCTCCAGGAAATCATAAATTTTCTCTCTAACTATTCTTTCAAATACTTTGGTGAGGTGGGACGTCAATGACACTGGTATATAGTTCTTTGCTTGAGATCTGTCCCCTCCTTTATATATAGGGACAATGTTTGCTCTTTTCAAGATGCTCGGTATTTCCCCAGTGTCTAGGGATCTTCTCCATATCCAGTATAAAGGTGTAGCTATTTCATTTTTACAGTTTTTAATCAATAATGCGTTCCAATTGTCCGGACCTGCAGCTGAATGTAGTTTCATTTGTCCTATAGCTCTCGCTACATCTTCTGGTGTAAAATCAAAGTCTGCTATATACTCTCCTTGCAATTCCTCTTCAAAGAATGCATTTATGTCAGGTATCGCTTTGTCACTTTTTGGGGTACTGAAAACTGATTCATATTGAGCTCTCAATGTATCAGATATTTCTTTTGGATCGTCGGTTAGTTCATTATTTCCCGTCCTTAAGGGCCCAATAGCGGCACGCGTTTTTGTTTTCCTTTTTGCATAGCTATAGAAGTATTTTGGATTTTCCTTTATTGCTTCTACCGCCTTTTCCTCTTCCCTCTCGGTATGGTTCTTAATCAGGGCTTGTATTTCCCTATCGATACCCTCCAGTTTTTCTTTTATTGCTTTCCTGTCATTATCTCCGCAGTTACCTAACTTCGCCTCCATTCTCTTTCTTTTGCGGAATAGTCTTCTCTTTTGCCTTTCTAGCCAGCTCCTCTTTCCTTTTGGCTGTGATTTCGGAGCATATTTTTCTAAAATTCTCAGCGTTTTTTCCTCCAAGGTTGTTAGCATTTCTTCAGTTGTTTTATTCTCCAAAATTGTTCTCCATTCTATTTGGGCCATGTGCGATCTGATTGCTTCCCAATTTATAGTCTTCGAGTTTAAGTTAAAAGACCCGAATTTACTTCTTTCCACAATATGTGTATTGTCTTCTAATGTTGCCGTCATATTTGTTGATATCTCGATTAAGTTATGTAATTTTTTTTTTTTTTTACATGACAAAATTTTAGGAATAAGGAGGAGCCTTTGGATGGGAGGTGAGATGGGGTAACAACTGGTAAAGGTTGTAGGAAAATTGTAGCAGAGTTCTGGAACCTTTCTTTCCAGAAAAAAAGCACTGTATATATATATATATATATATATATATTATATATATATATATATGAGAATTATTTCACGAAAGTAACACGTGAATAATATTTATGATGAAAATAACTACGAAGGAAAAAGGAAACACAGGATGGTGCTCAAGCGCTTTCGTCAGTGTTCCTGAGAATGTCATTAGACGAAAGCGCTTGAGCACCATTCTGTTTCCTTTTTCCTTTGTGGTTATTTTCATCATATATAAATATATAAATAGATATATATATATATATATATATATATATATATATATATATATATATATATATATATATATGTAATATTTATTTTTCAGGACTGTAAATATCTGTAGGTCATTTAATTACCTTTAATTTTAATTAAGTATTTTGTTTTATGATATTTTTTATTTTAAGTATTGTTTATGCGGTGTACGATAACATTGGTCAACACAGAATTTTTAACTGACAAAACAACACGTGTCTTTACCTAATTTTGATATGCTGATTTCAAAAATGTAAAAAAGTTTATCACGTGTAAATTTCAAGTTACACCCTTGATTAAGTTAACAGGTTATGCATTTTCTCTATTCTCATTTGGACTTTTCTTTTGAAAACTTTGGCGTTGTGAGCGATGAGCACGGAAAGAGAACGTTCCACAGGGTCATCTCAACAATGGAACACGCTACCAAGGTAATGATGAGCGACTTCTATTGGTTCCTGCGGATGAAATCAAGTAGCATACGACATTTTCCAGCTAAGATATCTAACTAAACCTTGTTGTACTGACTATTTCACGATCTTTTATCATTTATCAATTGTATTTTGAAATGTAATCCACTTTGTACGTATTCTAAAGACTCGTATTCCATTTTATGGAAATGAAAACAGTCGTAAGTTTATAGAAAACTGCTCATATCTGAAAATTGTATCAGTGTCATACCTAAAAATCAAAAGATGATAGAGAATTTTGAGTATTACCATTGAAATCATGATGATGTCCAAATTAACTAGTGAAAATTTAAAACTCTTTCTTGTCAATTAAAGACAAAAAGTTGAAATTTGTGGCTGGTGTTATTAACTTTATTTACCATTTTGTATGTTTCAGTTTCCTTCGAAAACAATGTTTATTTGAAATACAGGTTTATTACGGGAAGTTACATATGTAAATTTATATAAAAGTTACTGTCAAAAATATTTGCAGGAACATAAACGTTACAAGGGAAAGTTAGATTTTAAACAAAGTTACACGTAAGTTACATCAGAGATAAATGCTAAAAAAAATTGCGGAATATATATATATATATATAACTTTTGGCTAACCTTTGGTTAGCTTCCGCCCGAATTGTTCATTCTGACGAAGGTCAAACTTTTCACTCCACCTTAGACCTACAGTTTAACGTGGAATCCGAACCACGCCCCATCAGCAGCCCAGCGTCTTAACCACTAGGCCACCTAGGGTACCCATTTATCTACCAACCACTTTCTTTATTCAGTTTATTGTGTGGAAGGATGAACAGCTGGGTTTTGCTGCGCGCCGGCTGCCGTCACCGGGTCTCGAACCCGGGGCCGATGGATTCGTAGTCAGCGACGCTAACCACTATACCACCGAGGCCTATATGCATATATCTATACATTTCTAATCTTTCAATACTAAATAACTAATAAATATTGTACCGTATTAAAACCGTTCTTTCACCATTTCATACTTAAAGCAATAACTTTTCCTAATTTCGTAGAAATTTCGTAGAAATTAGGGAAAGACTATACCGCTACCAATAAACTATAGCCTAGTAAGGCCAGAGAAGGCATTACTAGGATATAGTCTTTCAGGAAAGATAAGTCTTTAGTCTTCAGCAGGATGAAGCCACTCCACACACTGCTTGTGAAACTTGCAACAACTTTTTGAGGAAGCATTTTTCCGTGCGACTAATTAATCTATCTCTCTTCATGAGCTAGTGGAATGGCTCCCATACCCACCTGACCTCACACCCCATGACTTTTTTTAATGGGGTTACATAAAAGATAGGATCTATTCTGCCAAGCTGAAGACACTTGAATACGTAATGACCTAAGCCTATGAGGTAATCAACAACATCCCAACTCAGCTATTCCCAAAAATTCTGTCAAATATTTGTGTAAGGTCAAACATATTGTGTTAGAAAAAACTGGCGATTACACTGAATATATTATTTAATTAAGGTTAATAAAGTCTTATGTTTTACGTACCTGTTGCGTTTGTTTTTGTGTTTTGATTCCCTTTTTTATAGCTTAGAACATTTATTCAGAAATAGGGACTTTTTGGGTGACACCTAGTATATTGTATAGAATATAACCTTGGTTAACCTCGGTAACCTCGGTTAACCTTGGTTTTACTTTCGCCCAAATTGTTCATTCTGACGGAGGTCAAGCTTGTCACTCCACCTTAACCTTTGGTTTGTTAGACTTACAGTTTAACGTGGAATCCGAACCACATCCCACCAGCAGCCCAGCGTATATACTGTATATCCAGTATACATAGTTATATATAATTATATTGTCAACAGTTAATCTAACTGTTTGGCCAAACTAATTAAATCACAGAATATGAAGCTAAAACTGAAAAAGCAATTTCCGTACGATTATTTTATCTCGTTTGAATTCATGTTTTACTTTAATACTAAAGAGAAATTAATGTAAATTTTGTAAGGCGTTCAAGCGTTTATTTGTAAGTTAACCGCATTTATATTTTTGCCTGATGTCTATCAGTTTAAAAATGTATACATCTCAAATGAAAGGTTTTCCTGACCATCATTATTAAGATCCCTTTTAGTAGGTTTTCATATATATTATGAAGCCTTTGTACCCTCGGAAATATACATAAAGATCCGCACTTCCCCTCAGAAATAATACGTTAATGGTATTATTGATATATTATGTGACTGGTTAAATGGAATAGAAGGGAGGACTTTCCACTCCGTTTTGTTTGTATGTGGAGGCAAATTTCGGTCTACAAGACGCACTGAATAATAAAATACGTTAATAAATACAGTGAAACGAATATAGAGTCTCATCTCCGAAGGACTATTAAAGATATGTCATGATTTTAAATTTCCCTTCATTTATATATAGATATACAGTAAAGTCCCGGTTTCTCGAGTGTCTGATACACCGAGTTTTCTATCTGAAACATTAAAATTTACCCGACCGCAAAAAATCTACATGCGCCAACGTCATTCTGGTGCTTAGGTCTTAAAATGATTCATAAAACAGGATTCGTTTGACGTTGAAGACGAAAGACGTTCATTGGTCAGTCGGTCAGAACAGTTACGCAAGGTGATCCTTCGTGTTTAGTGTCCATTAGTGTTTTGTTTCATAAAATTTAAAAAAGATTAGTGCATAAACTTAGGTTTATAATGTTTTACAGTGTTATCTTTAACGTATGTTAGCCATATGACCGTAAGATCCATTAAACCATCTTTTCCGATCCACCGATCAACCCGACCGCCCAGTTAAGTAGGTATAACGAGCAAACCACTAATATACAGTATATGAAAATGAAAATGAAAAGGTTTATTGGCAGACTATAGTCCATATGACAAATATTATTAATACAGTGACAGTTTACATACTAAG
The DNA here is from genome assembly GCA_023014485.1 of Bathynomus jamesi. Lineage (NCBI taxonomy): Eukaryota > Metazoa > Arthropoda > Malacostraca > Isopoda > Cirolanidae > Bathynomus > Bathynomus jamesi. Next base: position 403,337 of record JAJOZX010004227.1, on the reverse strand, counting down.
GATAGAAATATATACAGTTCATTAGAAATAATACAGTAATGTCAAAGTTAAGTGGAGCGACAGACAGACGTTTTCGTACCAAGAATTCCATAGCTTAGACCAGTGCTGTCCAACTTCTATAAAGCGCGGCCAAGATGTTGCCTATAATCATACACTGTTGGTTAATACGACTTAGGAACCCGCTGAATGTTGTTCTCCCTACTAGAAATGACAAAATAGGGAAGAAAATTCAGAAATGAAATTTGGCAAAATTCCATTCCGCGGGCCGCAAGTTGGACAGCGCTGGCTCAGAGGATAAATGGCAGGACTCATGGATAGCTTGGATAATCGGGTTGGTTGATTTTTTAATTCTTTGCATTAGACTGTATTGAACACGTCTTGTTACCTCCGGGAAGATCAGGGAAGTATATATATATATTAGTGGTGGACCGGATGTCATTCAATTTTCTGTGTTACCAGCTATTTATATTTTGAGGTTTATATATTTGTTTGTTCATTAATAATTAATACTTTATATGAAATGTGCATGACTGGGCCTTATGAGCTACTTTATAAGCTAATTTAATTGTAAATTGCATAATTTATTGTAGGTAATATCCGCATAACATCCGCAGTCAGAAGTGCGGCTGCGGATGTTAAAAATGATGCGGATGCGGATATCCGGTCCACCACTAATATATATGATGTAAAATAACGCACTGTCGCGACGAAGTATGAAAAGGAAACCACTCTTCAGGAAGAGGCAAATTTTGGTGTTAAGAAATAAAAATTTACGTCTTCCTGAAGAATGGGTTCCTTCTCCATATATATATATATATATATATATATATATATATATAATATATATATAAAATACGCAAAATAAGGTAAGTTAAAATATTAAATATTTAGGAAATAAATATATATTTAAGTGCGTAATTATAAACCTTACTAACAATAACTTTTCAGACTTAGCTTATAACTTTTAATTCTTTCAACATTGTCGAAAAAAATATATAGCATTGTATGTACGTTAAATAAATAAATAAATAAATAAATAAAACCTCATTTGCAAAAATTTGAAACTGACACGCATCCTTTTTAAGATAATGTACATTTAATGCGTATGTCAATCAAAAGTCGTGCTGCGGGAAGAGTTGATTCATATCTAATGTAAAGGAAATCTAAAATAAGTTTGTTTTCGTTCGGTTCATTATCGTTACTCATAATTTGGAGTTAATGTGAATAAATTTTCATGTTTTAAACAAAAACAAAATATATATATATATATATAATATATATATATATATGTGAAAATATAAACCTACTCTAATAGACAGAGTTTATTTCCACAACAGTTTCGACGCCCACTGGCATCCTCCTCGGATTCGTTTTTTCTTTATCCACCCGAGGAGGATGCCAGTGGGCGTCGAAACTGTTGTGGAAATAAACTCTGTCTATTAGAGTGGGTTTTTGTTTTCATATTTTCACCTTCACGTAGAAAAAAGTGAAGTTTTTTGCATTTATATATATGTATATATATATATATATATTTTTTTTTTTCAAATTTTTTTAATATTTTTTAACCGAAAGCTTTCACTTCTTTTCTCTTTTAAACAAACAGAAGAGAGGGAACAGCCCCTTGTATTGAGAACGAGACAATGGCGAAGAAAGCATTGTGTGCGCGACGTCACAGACTAATTTTCAACATCTTTAATTTTCCCTTAGAAAATTTAGCTTCGAAGCATTTTCGATTATTTAAGTTAATTATGATTAATTTTTTTTTCTGAGATGTAATTTCCGTTTAATTAAGTGACCGAATAAATTAATTTAGGGTATATTTAACTGTAAAAAACGTAAAAAACATTATGGGAACAATATTCAGTTGATCTCGTTGCCAGGGAGAACTCTCGTTATTGCAAATTGTGATTATAAATGGTAAATCAAGACTGACTATATACTGTATATACGAAACTATTAATATCTTTACAGATATAAAAATCAAATCATTAAAAGTGAAAATTACTGCATTGAGGAAGGTAATAAAGACATTATTTGAAGACAATTACCGTTTGAAAGGTACTCGTATTTACGGAAACTATTTGCAAGTTGAACAGACCTCCTCTGATTTGGGTTATAATATACAGTATGTCAAACCTCACCAAGGAAGAAAAAAGATTAAACAATGAAATCTGGCAGTCTGAACTGTACATAAACTACGTACGAGTATATTCATCTTTTAGATTCATAATGTTTATGAATGATTATTAGGCAAATTGTGTAGTGGTCATAATGATTAGGCAAATTGTGTAGTGGTCATAATGATTAGGCAAATTGTGTAGTGGTCATAATGATTAGACAAATTGTGTAGTGGTCATAATGATTAGGCAAATTGTGTAGTGGTCATAATGATTAGGCAAACTGTGTAGTGGTCATAATGATTAGGCAAATTTCGGTCTACAAGTCGTACTGAATCTCATAATAAATAAGGTACGTTAATAAATACAGCGAAACGAATATAGAATCTCATCTCCGAAGAACTATTATTAAAGCTGTCATGATTTTAAGTTTTTCCTTCATTTATATAGAGATATACAGTAAAATCCCGGTTCCTCGACTGCCTGATACACCGACTTTTCTATCTGAAACATTAGAATCTACCCGACCACAACAAATCTGCATGCGGCAACGTCATTCTGATGCTTGGGTCCGGCCAGAGACCAGTGTCGTAAAGCTGTTTCCTGTCGATCAGTGAAGTTAATCGACATTGGATCTGCAGAGTAGTTGGATGGGAGAAAGTCCTCCGCATCCAGCTTACGTAGCGATCCGTGGTTGGGACCCCACGTAAAATTGTAGGTCTCCTTCGTAATATGACCTTAGATGTTGTGAAGGAGGCTATACAAATTTACATTAAAAATTACAGCACTGAGTCGAGCCAAAATTTATATTTTCTTCTAAACTTTTCTGACTATGTCCGCATCTATTTACAATAAATGATAGAAGAAATGTTTAGCATCGTTCATACAATATTCAAAGCTTCTCCTTCTCATATTAGCTTTAAAACATAAATCACGATAATGTTCTTTTTTATCGGCATTATCATTATAAGGAAATAGTAATTTGCAGACTTTATACTAAAATATTAAAGAATCTATACAAAAGCTTATCATTTAATAGCTGCATATTGTTATATTATGCTTATTAGGGGAATTCGCTTTCATAACCATTGAAATTAATGTAATATCTTCTGCACAACATTTCCAAAAGTTATACGGTATTAAAACCTTTTATTAAATGGTATTATTAGTATGATTTTAATGGCACAAACCATTAAAATTTAATCCGTTCTAACAGCATTCTATTTTGACAACACGCACGAATTCCATGTGTGTGTATATATATATATATATATAGGGGTGGGATTTTTATGTAGGAAAGAGTGGGCAAGAGCGAACGCCCGCAAAAACGCCCCCTTCCCCTATATAAGGAGAGAGCCAAAATCAAGGTCTCTCAGGCCCACGATACCATTTTATTTATTTTTTTTTATATAAATTTTGTAAAGATTGTGTAGCGTGTAAAATGCATGTATGTGTAATGAAGAATAGAGGGAGCCACCAGCTTGACCTTCGTATGAATAGGGACCAACGCATGGAACTCCTACCACAAGGGGTCTCTTGGGTTGCCCCAGTCAAAGATAGTAGAAAGATCAGAGATCAGGTGCATTATAGCCGTCCGACGCAAATCATGGCGTGGCTGTTGAGAAGGATGTTTTGTGAAGCGGGTGGAAAAGTAAAGAGTGGAATCACCGGCATAAGAGTGGATAGGACAGTAAATGCGACTAGAAATATCATTGATAAATGAAAGGAAAGGAGTGGTTGACAGAACAGAGGGAACACCACTATTAATAGCTTTAGGAGAAGAATAGTGGCCATATACAACCACAGCTGTAGATCGGCCAGAAAGGACATTGGAGATGAAGGCGCAGATGGAAGGATAGAAACTGAAGGAGGGCAGCTCGGAAATTAAAGATTTGTGCCAAATTCTATCAAAAGCTTTCGATATGTCTAGTGCAGTAGCAAAAGTTCGTCAGTAGAGCGTTCCTTGCAAAACACATATTGTCAATCTGAAAGAAGATTGAGGAAAAAAGAGGTGTTTAAAAATCTTCCTATGAAGGATACATTCAAAAACTATAGAGACGCAAGAAATGATAGTTGGAGGGTTGAGAGCGGTCACTCTTCTTTGGGACAGGCTGAATGAAAGCGAACTTCCAACAGGAAGGAAAAGTACCAGATGAAAGACAAAGACGAAAGAGTTTGCCTAGGAAGGGTTTCAACACGGAAGCACAGTTTTTGAGAACAATAGGAGGGACAACATCATGCTAATACGTCTTCCTAGAGTTGAGCCCAGATTGGGCAGAAAAAACATCTTTGGAAGAGATTCTAATTTCAGACATAATTAAGTCAGAGGGAGTACGAGATGGAGGAACAGCATCGAAATCCTTCAAGGTTGAGTTGGAGGCGAAAGTTTGAGCGAAGAGTTCAACTTTATCAGAAGAAAAGACAGCAACTGAGCTGTCGGAATGGAAAAGAAGAGGAAAAGAAGAAGTAGTAACGTTGTTGGAGAGTTTCTTGGATAGATGCCAGAAGGAGCGAGAAGAATTAAAATTAGAAAATTAGAAAATTTTCACATTTTTGTCTGATGAAGTAATTTTTCGCGAGTCGAAGAACAGATTTTGCACGATTCCGGGCAGAAATATAAGATAAGTGAAAGTCGGGAGTTGGATAGCGACGGTACCTTCTCAATCCCTCCTTTCTGTTGGGGATAGCATTAGAACAAGTAAAGTTAAACCAAGGTTTTATGCATTAGCAATAGGAATAGAATATGGGATGTACGCCTCCATGACAGAGAGAATCACCTCCGTCATGCGCTCAGCACACTCGGAAGGGCCCTGGCCACGGAAGCAGTAATCATTCCGTGGGAAATCAGAGAAGTACTGCCTAAGGGCTTTCCAATCAGCACCACCAAAATGCCAAAGGCGTCTCTTCTTGGTAGGACCCAAAGGCCGAACTGGAGCGATAGGACAGCAAACAGACATAACATTGTGGTCGGAGGAGCCCAACGGAGAAAAAAGTTTGGCAGAGTAAGAAGAAGGATGAGTGGTGAGAAATAAATCCAGAATATTGGGACTATCTCCAAGGTGATTGGGGATACAAGTAGGGTGATGTACAATTTGCTCTAGGTCATTTAGGATAGGAAAGTTGTAAGCTAGTTCATCAGGGATGTGAGAAAGGTAGACAGTGCAGATGTATTTAGTTTGACATTGGCATGTAAGCATCATCAGAGGGTGTGGAATTCGAAGTTCGGTAAAATGAGAGCAAGTTCGGTCGTTGCGTACATATACGCAACATCCACCTTTGGAATGAAATTAAGTATGAGAAAGTAGGAGCGAACAGGAAAGGGGATGCTGTCAGTCGTCCCAGACATCTGAGTTTCAATGAGGAAGAGAAGGTGAGGTTTAGAAGAGAAGTGGTGTTCAACAGATTGAAATTTTAGAAAAGGGCACGAATTTTGCAGAAGTTCATGAAAAGTGAATCCGGCAAAGGCCCAAGACATCTCGAATGGGCAGTAGCAGAACCAGCCCCATTGCCTGGGTCTGCGTTCGCGGTATCGGCAGGTGGGAGCCAGAAGTGGGGACATTTATGGTCCCCTCCTCAGGGAACTCCGAGGATTTTGAGGTCGATGCCATTTTGTTGTTTTTTAATTTTGAAAAGATTGTGTAGTAAGATGCATGTAAGTGTAGTGATATTTATACATAGTGAGATATATATATATATATATACACACACATACATATATATATATATATATATATATAAATATATATATATACACACACACGAGTAATGGGTATATACATTATACATGCTCTCAAACACACACTTCTCTAACTGTTCCTCACTACACGTACATGGATCTTACTACACAATCTTTTCAAAATTAAAAAACAACAACAATATATATATATATATATATATATATATATATATATATATATATATATATATATATATATATATATTTATATGTATGTATGTGTGTGTGTGTGTGTGTGTGTGTGTGGAAAAACCACTACTCTAACATTCTTAACAGTGTGAGTAGGGATAATCTTAAGATAGATTGCAGCGAAACCACTGTGGGAGGGACAAGGGAAAATACTTTGATATCAGTTTCTGAAGTAAAGAGGTTAATTAAAGAGTTAAAGACTGGTTCTGCGTCACGGGTAGATGACTTATCGAATGAGCACTTAAAATATGCCAATGTCGTAGTATGTCTGCATATATCATTGCTTCTATCAGCCATGCTTGCTCATAGCTATATCCCTGCAGAGTTCATGAGGGTATATATCTTGCCCCTGGTCAAAACTAAGTACAGAGACATTCTGACCAGCAATAATTACAGGCCTATTGCTGTCGCTTCCTGCTTCTCGAAACTACTAGAAAACTCTTGTTACTCCGATTAAATGATTTCCTATGGACATCTAATCAGTTTGGTTTTAAAAGGTCCCACTCAACTGACCTGTGTATCTATGTACTTAAAGAAACAATATCTAAATACGTTGACAGTAATTCAACTATTAATAAATGTTTCCTAGATATAAGTAAGGCATATGATAGGGTGAACCACAATATTTTATTTGAAAAACTAGAAGACAGGAAAGTTCCCATGGACATATTAAATGTATTGAAATTTTGGTATTCCCACCAATCTTTCACCGTTAGGTAGGGCAATGTACTATCCGAGTGTTTTAGCTCCTCTTGAGGGGTGAGACAAGGCTTCTTGCTCTCCCCTATGCTGTTTAATGTGTATATTGACGGATTAATTGCTTCACTTAATGAGGCAACAGTGGGATGTTGTATAGATAACACAAGGATAAATAACTTAGTTTATGCTGATGATATGGCGTTAATAAGTCCCTCTGTTAAAGGTCTGGATCGGCTACTAAAAGTCTGCGAGGTGTATTCGCAGAAACATGATATTCTTTTTAATGTTACAAAAACTAAGGTTATACAATTTCATCCTTAAAGCTGTAAGCAGCCAGCTGATATTAGGTTTAAAATGAATGGTGAAGTAATTGAGGAAGTACAAGAGTTTAAGTATTTGGGTCAAACCATTACCGCTCCTTGAATGATGACTCGGATATAAGAAAACAATCTCGAAGCCTGTGTGCTAAAGCGAATATGACCATAAGGAACTTTCGATTCTGGACAAGTGCAGCTAAAGACTCTCTTTCGTACTTTCTGCAGTAATATATACGGACAGCAACTCTGGGTGAATTATAAAATAGGTTCTGGCAGAACTCTAAATTTGCTGTACAACAGGTCTTTTAGACTCTTACATAAATTAACCCCAAGATACTCAGCTTCGCAAATGTTTGCTACCTGCAATGTCCCGAGCTTCCCGGAGGTAACAAGACGTGTTCAATACAGTCTAATGCAAAGAATTAAAAAGTCAACCAACCCGATTATCCAAGCTATCCATGAGTCCTGCCATTTATCCTCTAAGATATGGAATTCTTGGTACCAAAACGTCTGTCTGTAGCTCCACTTAACTTTGACATTACTGTATTATTTCTAATCAACTGTATATATTTCTATCCTTAGTATGTGAACTGTCATTGTATTAATAATATTTGTCATATAGACTATAGTCTGCCAATAAACCTTTTCATTTTCATTTTCGGGTGTCTAATAAAAAATTGTACCCGAACAAATTTGAATAACTTTTCTGTTTTTTAAATTAATGTTTTTATTTTCAGATGTGTACTGTAGACGTTTTGGGAAGACATCTCTGAAGATTTGAAGAGGATCCATGCATCTTTGACAATTGGGTGGACGACTGAAGAAAACACATTCTGCGTTGAAAGCTACCTAAAATCCAAATCATACAAGCAGACAGCCAGGAGTTTTCAAAAGCATTTTAACTATGGCAAACGTCAATCACTTCCATTGAAATCACATATTGTGTATTGAGTAAAGAAGTTTCGCGAAAAGGATACTGTAAATAATATAAATTCACAGAGTTCCGGACGACCTCTATCGCAGCGGACACCGGAGAACATTGAAGCGGTCAGGGAGTCAGTGGGTCGCAGCCCGAAAAAGTCACTGAGACGACACTCACAAGAGCTGCAGATACCGAGAGGAAGCCTATCAAACATCCTACACAAAGATCTTAATCTCCATCCTTATCACATTCGTGTTTTTCAACAATTAACGGCCAGTGATATGGCAAGGCGTGTTAAGATGTGTCGTTGTTTTATCAATAAAATTGAGGCGGAACCAGATTTCCTGGACAATCTCTGGTTTTCGGATGAAGCTCATTTCCTGCTTTCAGGCCAGGTCAATATGGGAGAAGGCCACAGACAATTACAGAATTGAAAATTGCCATCACAAGAAAAACCCGGAGCATCCCGGCTGAAGAGTGTGCACGAACCATCAATAACTTTGCGCGGCGGATTCAGCTCTGCCTCCAACGTAAAGGCTCACATCTTGAGCATATCGTGCAACTGCGGCAAGACCGTTAATTTCTTGCGTAGACACCTGAAATTCTGAATGAAGTTGTGCCATGTTGTTGCCAATATATGGTGAAAATAATTTTAAAAACTATTAAACATTTCTAGGGTACAATTTTTTATTGGACACTCGTTAATATATATATATATATATATATATATATATATATATATATATATATATATATATATATATATATATATATATATATATATATATACATTATACAAGCATCGTAACTTTATATTAGTTTTCGATTACTGTAGTAATATAATGAGTTTTTGTAATTTGACTTTTAACTGAGTAGGCGGCGCATGCCCCGCTTACCGTGACTGCACGCCACTGGTATATATATATATATATATATATATATATATATATATATATATATATATATATATATATGTGTGTGTGTGTGTGTGTGTGTGTTTGAAACGATGCATATCTCTTATTTTCCAAATAAATGAATGATTGGAATGACAGTGTGTTTGGCATCCAATCCCCAAAAGCGGAAGGCCCTCAAACTAACGGTGTAAAAATATTTTTGCAACCAATTATGAATTCGTACTAATTTTTAAAACTTTCACTGTTGTTTTACTTTTATTTATTTTTTAGGAGGGAATTTGTGTGTGTGTGTGTGTGTGTGTGTGTGTGTGTGTGTGTGTGTACTTTTAAATTTGAGCATATAAATATTTTCTGAAAAGCCATTTGCACAATGTTTCTGAATACCAGTATACTGTGCTTTGAACTCTATGAATATCAAATTGAAATTTAGCTTTAAATTAGTAAAGTTTGGCGAAGTAGATTTGAGGCGGGTATTGTTGAATACAAGTTTCATGTGACCTGGAAAGTTCATCTTTTGTCTTTTCACTTTATTCATTGTCTTTCTTAACTGATTCCACCTGTTGTTCCTTTTTTCAAACTTTGTGTTTCGCTATTTTCTTGTTTACTGCACACGGTTATTGAATCCGAGACTTACAGAACATTTCAAGAATGTTTTAAATAGTTATTTTCCTAATTAGAACGTCTCGTGGCTCGAATTGTTTAGGGCGCGGTAGTATGGGGTGCATTTATATAGAGTGGGGGAAGAAGAAAGAAGGGGAGAGGAGGAAAGAGGGGAAATAAAAAGGTAAAAGAGGGGAAAAGGGCAAAAGAGCATAATTTTAAATGCAGCTGTGTAAACAAAGTGATTGACAAATGCAAACAATAGGATTGATAAGTGTAAACAAAGGTTTGATTGTGTAAAGACGAGGCTTATTTCACACTGTTGGCACCAGTACACCTTTCTGTAAGCCTCTTGTTGCATCTACTGAACAATCACTTTCTCCCTCGAAGAACTCTTATCACACCTATGATGTGATTACTACAAACACTTAATTTTATTCACATCCTCTCAACTTTCTCCTGCTTCTTCACTTCTCAGCAAGAACCTTTCTTTTATTTGCATTCATTAATCTTTCACTTAATTCAACCACTTTTCTTTCTGGAGAATTTGTCTGAAAATAGATATTTTGTACTGCCTTTATTGATTCACCACACATTTTGAAACTAATATCGGCAGTCTAATTATAGCTTTCAGGGCAAATCTTTATAAAAGTTCTTAAGAATTACTAGTTGCTAATCCAAATTCTTGGTAATTAATTAATTTATATTGGTCATTTTGTACCAAAACATAACTTTACCTAAAAACTGTTCCACCACTCTTTAAAAGATTAAAATTCCTCAGTTTATTAAAATACTTGTCCAAAGGTTTCTAGTATCTTATTGACTGACTCATCGAGTCTAGTTTTCCACATTATTAAGAATGTTGGAGGAGTGATTCTTCTTCTTGATTCTCTCTTCGGAGTGACAACATATCATCCATGAATAAATTTAGTAGTTGACAGCTGTAAGGTTTAATTATGGTCCTTCCTTCACCCTTAGTTAATATGATTAATGTATTACTATAATACTTGTCTGGCAGTTTACAGTGAGAACAATTTGAACAAATATTTCCCTGAACTACAGAGAAGTTACAACATTTCTAAATTATTAAAGTGGTGATCTGGCCAACTGAAACAATTCTTCTGATCTTAGATATTATGATACATAAGTTGGTAAAATTAATTTCCAACTACATGAACCATGATCCACTACCACAGAGTGCCATACCCACTCAAAACATCATGTGTCAGTAAACCTGTACAGTACATAACTAACATATGCACTAATCTGTATCCTCTAATTTTCAGATGTTCAGCAAAATACCATCAATTTGCAAGATTTCTCCAAACTAATTAACTTATTTCTTGACTACTTGTAATTTTCCAGAGTACTTTTTAAAAAACTTTTACACAGTTTTTCCATTGTTGCCTGTACATTATTATTGCTCTGGGTTAAAAACTATCCAATATCTTCTCTTCACTTGTGATTTCTTTATAGAATTGCTTTTCAGTTCATTTATTTCATCTGAAACAAACTAACCAGTTTGTTATAAATTTACATCTGTAACATGGAAAGATGTAAGAAAGATATAAAAATTCTCAAAGGTATGACAATTTCCAGGAATTAAGTTCTGAAAATCCTATAGCTAATAGATCTGTGAGATGGGTATATATATATTAAAATCACAAAATTTAGAATATGACAGCTATTTGATGAACCCATGCCCTAGACCTAGAGGGTCTATCTAATATTTTTACTCACTTCTACAATTTCAGTAAATTCCAGAATTTACATTTCATCTCTTTCATTCATGAAAGCACCTAACTTAAAAATAGCTAAGGTTCCAATGTTCACCAAACATAAGGCAAGTGATTCCAAAAAGTATAGTACCACTACTAAAGTAATTTTTGGGATACCAGTCTAAATTCTGTTTACTACTCTCCCGAAGTGGGGGTTTATGAAGGTTATTCAAGTCACAAGCTATATTTTACAATAAAAATTTGGAAAAAATCATTTGAAGTTGGTTAGTTATCAATAAACTATTTACAGAGGTACATAACTTTACACTATTTCCAGAATTTATAAACTCTATCACTCATCAAAGCATCTAATTTTTCTTAAAACTATCTAAAGAGCTAGGGGATAGGTTCTACTGATGCATTTTTGAGGTTTAGTACCCCTTATCCTCGTTTCCTGGCTATGGCACCTTTTTTCCTGCAAATGTGCAATGCTGCATGCAATGTTACATGCAATTGAATTGCATTCTAGTTAAATTCTCCCATACTACTGTTAATAATCATCCACATTATTTTCTTGGAGTTATTACCTGAACAAATTAATATTTTTAAATCATGATTTACGCTATTATTATCATGTAAAAATTCATTTCATAAAGAATATATTGTATTGAGCATGCACACTGGGAAAATACAAGCCTAGATTTGATTTTCTTTCGTTTCCTAAGTTAAATTAAGATATCAAAACTCCAATTAAAATATTGGTCAAATTCCGAATAAAGATATTCGAAACAATGGGTACCAATAATTACATTCAGAAAGAGAGAAAATTAAATAAAAACTGCTTGGAACAGGTGTACTGATGGATTATACGACCTCACTACAATCTTTTTGCCTTAAGATTGGATTTTTTCATACATATTTGTTAGTCTATATAACATTTTATAACTGGTGAGCCAAGATAAAGAGGGCTTATTCAGGTTCTTTAAAACCGAATTGGAGCCTCTTTATCTTGTTATACCCTGTATAAATTTAGAGTTTTTTCACACATCCACAGAGTAATAACAAATATCTTTACGAATACAGCATTAAAAAAAAATCAAAATTAGTCATGTATTATAATTTAAATAAGACTTCTCCATAAAATCCGTTATTTGTCCAAAGGCCCCCCCCCCAATGAATAAGTAAAATACCTTCAGAATTAAAAACAATTAAAATGACCGCTGAATGTCTTTTTCCCAACTTTAACGAGCTACTGAAATAAAACAGAGTTAGTGTTCCCGTGAGGAGGAAAACCAATGAATAAGATACTAAGAGGAGCTAAAGCCGTATTGTAATTTTTTTAAGTGGTTGTCAATGCTTACAAATAAGTAACTGGAGCTTTAGATGCTAAAAGAAACTGCCTAACGAGTTGTTATAGTGTTCCCACAGCTCACATTTACACGCCCTTGCGTGCATTCACACACTCATCAAGGGATCATGTTCTTAGCAAATGTATGATTTTGTAATGGTTTAATGAGTGCTGAGTACAGTTGTTACCTTGCTAATGAAAATACGGTACCTTCCGAACACTATTTTCGTTTGGATCACTCGAGTCTCTAAATTTCTTTCACGTGTGTCAAATGAATAATGCCTATAAAGGCCTATATAAGGATATATAAGACTTTATTATTACTAAGAGTTACTTAGTAGTTTTAAAGTTGAACTATTTTCTAACATTAAGCAAAAGTTGTAGGAATTTCGCCCAATTTACTCCCCTCCCATTTGAAATTATAAAATGATTTAATATTGGTTAGGTCATATAAAAACACAGTACGCCAAATACATTTATTTCTATAAGTAATATGGTAAACAGTTTCTTTGCAAAAGAAAAAGGAATTTCTACCTGAGTATATACAAAAGCGAGTTCTCTTTATGCGGCTACATTCTCCCTAATTTTTGTCATAGAACTGCACTATTGAAAATAAAAATGAAATTCGTCGAAATATCTTTCCTGAGATGAAGAGATACGAAATGCAAATTGGAATTATTTACACAATGGATAAAGATGAATTTTCTCTATTTGAGAATTTTCTTTACTTTGTTCCACTTTCGGAAACGATAATGTCAATCATCCACAGGATTAATGACCATGGCATTGTGTAAGATAAAGAGTTCCATAGGACTGGGTTCTTGCGTTGCCATCAAACTTTTAAAATTTTATAATTCATATTTTCAAGCAGCTCTTTTATAATCTAAAAATGTAATATATATATACATATATATATATATACACACTACATGAACATTTTTCTTTTCAGAAATAAAATGGAGACTCACTCATTTTTAAAGCTTTTCATGCAGATTAATAGGTATGCAATATCAGACGGTCATTTCCAGTGGTCCTTCAATGACTGAGAATAAAAGATGAGAAATCAAATGGAATTTTTTCTTTGTTTTAAGTACTTCAAATCCTTTCTTTGTGAACATGATTACATGATTAATCCCAAGTAATAATGTGTATGTATATATATATATATGAGGACAAAGGAAAAAGTTTAAAGGGCAATAGAAATAACAATAACAACATGAATAACAATAGGAACACAGTAAGCGAACAAAAAAAAATTTTCAACGTCGCAGACACGATACGGCTGCTAAATGTCATCCAACGCATGCAGTTCACACAGCTGGAAGCCCCCGAGCCAAATCGCTTCCGGGGAAAAAAGTTACCAGAACAGGTAGGCGGAAACGGATTTCTCTTGGAGGACCATAGAGCAACGAAACGAGCGATACTGAAGGAAAACGAACTTGAAATACACAAGGGGCAACGAAAAACAAAGAACATAAATATTGTCCTGGTTAATATTCAAGGAATAAGACCAAACCAGTCACTGAACAAAGTTTCGTACCTAAAAAGATTTATGGACGAAACAAGGGCGGACATCGCATGCCTCATAGAAACTCATCTTAAGGATTACCAAGGAAATTGTGAAAACTGCGAACACTGTATTGATAATAAAGAGATAAATATAGAGGGTTTCAACTTATTAAGAGTGGATAGAACAACAAGACGTAAAGGTGGCTGTGCTATATATGTACATGAAGGTCATATGACAGAGACGGTAATAAGTAAATCAAACAGCTTTGTGGAACTCCTAGCAGTGAAAATAGAAAAATCAAACGTGATACTGATAGTCATTTATAGACCTCCAAACACTCGAACCGAAATTCGCGGAGGCCATTGATGATATCAGAAACCTAATAAAAACCATGAACCCTCATCCCCGACTGTAATGATCTACGGAGACTTTAACTTCCCAGTTATAAAATACAAAAAGGTGGATAGGAATATATATATATATATATATATATATATATATATATATATATATATACATATATATACACCAGGACAAGGGGCACAAGAGAAGACCAGGAGCAAGCAAAATGTTGATGGCTCTCACAAATGAGTTTATGCTGACACAGGAGATAACAGAAAATACCAGAAAAAATAACTGCCTGATCTGGTATTCACGAATAACACGAACTTGATTGCTGATATAAAAATAACCCCAACCATTATCTGAGACCACAACTAACTTAATCGAGATATCAACAAATATGGCGACATCATTAAAAGACAGTACACACATTGAGGAAAGAGGCAAATTTGGGGCCTTTAACTTAAACTCCAAGACTACAAATTTGGAAGCAATCAGATCGTACATGGCCCAAATAGAGTGGAGAACAGTTTTAGAGAATAAAACAACTGAAGAAATGCTAACAACCTTGGAAGAGAAGACGCTGAGAATTTTAGAAAAATATGCTCCGAAATCACAGCCAAAAGGAAAGAGGAACTGGCTGGAGAGACAAAAGAGAAGATTGTTCCACAAAAGAAAGAGACTGGAGGCGAAGTTAGCCAACTGCGGGGATAATGCCAGAAAAGTAATACAAGAAAAACTGGAGGGTATCGATAGGGAAATACAAATCCGGAGAAGGAAAAGGAAAAGGCGGTAGAAGTAGGCTGACCATACGTACCGTTTTGAACGGGACTATCGTTTTTTTAATATTTCCTGGCCGTCCCGTCGTTTTAATAAAAATGTCAATTTTGTCCCTGTTTATGTACTTACTTTTTCATGAATACAGAATATTACATAACCCCCGTCCCTTTTTTGCCATCTCAATGTCCCGTTTTTGTCTCAAGGAAATATGGTCAGCCTAGGTAGAAGCAATAAAGGAAAATCCAAAATACTTCTATAGCTATGTGAAAAGGAAAACAAAAACGCGCGCCGCTATCGGGCCCTTAAAGGAGAGAAATAATGAACTAACCGACGATCTAAAGGAAATATCTGAAACATTGAGAGTCCAGTATGAATCAGTTTTCAGACCCCGAAAAAGTGACAAAGCGATATCTGACATAGATGCATTCTTTGAAGAGAAATTGCAAGGAGAGTGTATAACGGACTTTGATTTTACCCCAGAAGATATAGCGAGAGCTATAGGACAAATGAAACCACATTCAGCTGCAGATCTGGACAATTGGAACGCATTGTTGATTAAAAACTGCAAAAATGAAATAACTACACCTTTATACTGGATATGGAGAAGATCCCTAAACACTGGGGAAATGCCGAGCATCTTGAAAAGAGCAAACATTGTCCCAATATATAAAGGAGGGGACAGATCTCAAGCAAAGAACTATATACCAGTGTCATTGACGTCCCACCTCACCAAAGTATTTGAAAGAATAGTTAGAGAGAAAATTTATGATTTCTTGGAGACACTGGAAAGATTCAACGAAAATCAGCACGGATTCCGATCAGGTAGATCATGCCTATCACAACTAATAGAGAACTATAACAATATCCTAGATGCACTAGAAGGCAATGACAACTACGATGTCATATACACGGATTTTGCTAAAGCTTTCGACAAATGTGATTACGGTATAATAGCACATAAAATGAAGTATATAGGAATAACAGGCAAAGTGGGAAAATGGATCTACAACTTCCACAGATAATGTCTACAGGTTCTCAAAATTCAAGGTATATCATCATCAGAACCGGAAGTACGCAGTTCAGTACCACAAGGTACAGCACTGGCCCCACTCCTGTTCATTATCATGCTAACAGACATAGACAGCGGAGTAAACAGCAACAGTATAGTAACATCCTTCGCAGACGATACAAAGATCATCAGAAAAATCAGCGATGTAAATGAAGTGGAGGCCTTGCAGAGGGACACGAACAAAATATACAAATATACAAATTTAACACCGAGAAATTTCAACTCTTGAGATATGGTAGAAATGAGGAACATAAATAGACTGCATATTATGCTCCAGAGAGACAAAAGCGATCGATCTGGGGGTAATAATGACCGATGATGCCAAATTCGAAACACAAAATCAGATAGCAATAAATAAAGCAAAAAGAGTCGCGGGACAGGTACTAAGAACGTTCAAAAGAAGTGACAGGACAATAATGATTCCCCTGCTGAGAACACTGATTATACCAAAACTTGAAGACTGCTCAGTCTTGACGTCCCCATATAAAAAGGAAAAAACTAATAGACTAGAAGAAACGCATAGACATTTCACATTAAAGATTAATGGCTGCAAAGAGCTCATCTACTGGGAAAGACTAAGTAAACTAAATTTATACTCCCTGAAAAGAAGAAGAGAGAGGTACACCATAATCTACATATGGAAAATGATCGAAAAACTGGTACCAAACCTCAAACTAAACCCAATTACCATTCAAACAACACTGGAAAATAGGAAAGGCAGGATGTGTAGTGTTCCCAAATTAAAGGCCTGACAAGGGACCTCTTCAACATTTAAGGAAAATAGCTTGGTTGTCAGGGGGCCAAGATTTTTTAACCAGCTTCCAAAGGACTTTAGAAGCGTTACAGGGGTCAAAGTTGAAGTCTTCAAGTGAAGACTAGATGCCTGGCCCCGGACGGTACTAGATGAGCCGGGTGTACCTGGATATGTACGGAGGAGAGCGCAAGAAAGCAACTCTTTCCTCTACCAAGCCAGGCCTAGAGGCAGGGCCACCAGCTTGACCTTCGTGTGAAGAGAGACCAACACACGGAACATCAACGAGGTGTAACGAGGTTATATATATATATATATATATATATATATATTAATGCGCTCGGTGGTGCAGTGGTGAGCGTCGCTAACCTCGAGTCCATCGGCCCCAGGATCGAGACCTAGCGACGGCACGCGGCGCGAGGCAAAACCCAGCTGTTCATCCTTCTACACAAATTAATTGGTTGGTAGATAAATGAGTACCCTGTGTAGCCTAGTGGTTAAGACATGGGCTGCTGGTGAGGCGTGGTTCGGATTCCTCGTTAAACTGTAGGTCTATGGTGGAGTGACAAGCTTGACCTTCGTCAGAATGAACAATTCGGGCGGAAGCAAAACCAAGGTTAACGAAGGTTAAGACAAATAGTAAAATTACAGCGGTCGAAATAAAATTAAAATCAGTTAAAATCGAACCTGAGTGAGAATAAGAAAGGTATTCCCTCTGGAATTAATTAAAAAAAGAGTAATAACTATATTAACCCTTGGTGCCCCGAGTCACTTTACTGATTTTTTTATGGCTAACGTCAGACGATTTTATTCAGTCTCGATAAAGACCTCTGGGAGCCAATGGGTTAATACAACTTTCACAGGGTTCTGTAGGCATGATGTAGACGTGTCAGTGTTCCTTAATCAGTATACTGAGGTTAAAATTCACTCACAGAAGTTAGACACTAACGGGTAATCAATAGCCAGAAAACTGTAATATGCCTCGAACAATTTCGCTCAGAGTTAGATGCTGTGAAAACATGTGCGGCAAGGTCATCATACGCGAATATAGTTCAGGTGCGTCAAGCCCGACTAGGTATGTGGCGAGTATGGGGGGGGTGTAATGTTACCCATATCCCCAATTCCCCTCCACCTAGGGTGGACATACACCATATTACGAGGTTGAAGTGAGTGGTTCCCCTCCTCAGCATTAGGAGTCGCTGGCCTCCGAAACTGCGGATGCAAGTCTGCCTGTAAATGGAGGCAACGCCGACGGGTGTTACGTGTTTGGAGTTGTGTTGCCACCACCGCCGCCATCGTCACCATTAGTTTGGGAAGCACACCCGGGCACTTTGCACTTGGAGAGCAGCCACCCCCACCTCCTCCTCTGGTAGAAGAGGAAACACGTAGTCCACCGCGGATGGAGGCGTGGTTTCATTTTGCCCCACATCGGGGTAGGTTGTGTGGGCGGCAGTATACAGTTTATGGCCATTAGTCACCCCCCCCCCCACAGCAGAGAAGGGATCAAAAAAATTCTTCTGACTGGGGATGTCGTGTCGCCTCCTTTCTCGCCTTCGACTGCGGGAGAACGACGCGAAAGGGCTCAGGCGTCTATCAGTCCTCGGAGGCCAAGACCCACCCCCGCATTCAAGCGACCACCCATCCCAGGAGATCGTTACCCGGTGAAGGGGAGGGCGGTTAGGTGGTAGTGGATAGGCGTAGAAAAAGCAGGAAAGTCAGCTTGGTCTTTGGTCTTCTTTTAAATTAACCCCTCAAATGAGGAATGTGATGTTCGACACATGGTGGAAGTAGTGTGTGGCGAATACAGTAACTTAATAATTACTCAACCAACACCAGATCCCATGTTATAAGTCGTTCAGGGTAGTAATCACTGGGGTGAGTGCACAATTAAACCCTATAATATGATTCAGTGGCCTGAAGGCATTATTGTGAAGGAATATATTTACTTTAAACGTTTAACAGGGGAGGTAGAAGCGCCGTAAGTAGAAATAATAATAATAGACGCTTCAATAATAATGCCTAAACTAATGATAATAATAGTGATTCGTATCTGTGGGAATGGTGGTTGTTGTGATTGTAACAACAATTATAACATAAATTTTCTATCATTCATGGCGGCTACCTTGTTGAAAATAGTTTCGTATAATGTAAGATCATTAAGGAATTGAATTGTACAGGGTGTTCGAAAAGTACCGTCACCCCCTACAAAATATACATATTGTAATACCAATTTTATTTTTGTGTGATTAATTGTATTTATATGTGGTAGGTGTAATTTAAGAAACAAGTCACTAGCAACAATTCCTTTAATTACAGTAAATACAGTTAATCATAATTAGTGAAAGCACTGAGGACGCGGGATGGGACGATTCATCACCGCCAACTCCTACCAGGACGCGGGATGGGACGATCTATCTCTTTCACCAAGCTGGGTATATCCACATTTATGTCGGTTGTGGCAAGTCTCAACAAGTGTGACAGTGATTCATTTGTTGAGGAAGAACGATAACGAGACTATAAATTTCATGTAGGAAAAGGCGTTCTCGCACAAGTAAGTACTTCCAAACATAGAACACATCCTTAAACCAAAGTCTCTTAAGTTTGGATACCGTTCTTGGGACAAATGTCTGAAGAAGTCTCCGCCTTTTTCCGCCCTTCCACTGAAAAAGAGGTATGCCTGTAAATCACACAGTTCCAACTGTTACTGAGGAGGTTGGTTCGCAATTTCTGCTCTGAGTGGATTGCTAATCCTTCATAGTTTTAGTCTGTGAAACAATTTTTAAATTCCTCCAAAATGTCCTCTATATTTGTAGTGAAGACTGAAAAATCTGCACCTTCACACAGTTCCTCGGCTAGATCTGCACACGAAGGAAAGTAAGTGAGGTCATTTTTTCCCAAAGGGTTGGAAGCTCATAAAAATTATGTTAATGAGTATTTTAACCTGAGCAAATACACCTAAAAACGCTTTAAAAAATATTTTATTTATAATATTTTGGAGACTTAACTGAGGGCCGCCAGTTGGCCAGCCCTGACCTAAAGGATCGAATTGCTAGTGTTCATATTCTGCATGATTTCCTTCTTTCTGATCATAGACTGTTAGAATTATTAATTAATTTTACTGACTTATGTGAAACACGACATAACAAAAACTCACTAGGTAAGAATAATCGCTTTCACTGGTCTAATGTTAATATGCAAAAGAGAATAGAATATAAAGACAGAACAGTCTACCTCTTTAATAATTTATAAATTTTGCATCTTGCTTGTAGTAATCTTTGTTCAAATGATTCTCACTGTAAACTCAAAGATAGGTATTATAATAAGTTGGTATCCCTATTAAGAGAAACAGGAGGACCCCTGATTAAATCTTACAACTATCATACTAAGATTATTCCTGGATGGAATGATTTTATTGCCCCTATGAAGAGGGAATCGAAAGATCCCTACAATTTATGGTGCCTTCATGGTAGACCCAGATTAGGACCGGTTTACATGAATATATGTAGAAGTAGGGATCAGTATAATGCATCCATAAGGCGATGTAAACAGGAAGAAGACTCCATTCAAGCATCAAAAGCCTGTGAAATTCACTTAAATAACAAATTTTGGAAATTCATTATGAATGAAATGGGTGTCAAAAATGCCCCCTCCGACAATCGATGAGGTGTCTGGGAAGGATGATATTACAAGGCTGTGGAAAACCCACTACTCAAACATTGTTAATAGTGTACGTAAATAGGGCTAATCTTAAGATAGACTGCAGCGAAACGGCTCTGGGAGGGCCCAGAGAAAATGCTTTTATATCATTTCCTGAAGTAAAGAGGTTAATTAAAGAGTTAAAGACTGGTTCTGCGTCAGGGTAGATGACCTATCGAATGAACACTTAAAATATACCAGTGACATGGTGTGTCTGCATATCTCATTGCTCTTCTCACCCATGCTTGCTCATAGTTATATCCCTGCAAAGTTCATGAGGGTATATATCTTGCCCATTGCTGTCGCCTCCCGCTTCTCGAAACTACTAGAGAAACTCATGTTACACCGATTAAATGATTACTTATCGACATCTCCTAATCAATTTAGTTTGATAACGGTTCGGCTCGGGAGTTCTCAACTGTATGAGGCTGTATATAAGGCTTAGTAGCCGTATTGTGTTTGCGATATTGAAAAAATTTGGTTCGCGATTTGTATACATAGGTTTCTTTTCGTTTTTCCCATTGCCCTTTGAGTTTGTTGGTAGGAGATGGTAGTAGCATCTTTTACCGTATTTGCAGTTCCCATATCTTGCGTAATCCTTGCAAATGGTGGGGTGGTATAATTTGCAGTTGTCACCGAATTTACATGACTATTATTATTATTATTATGACCCTTCAAAGCTTCGAAATTCGATTTAATTTCATTTAATTTCTAGAATGATTCGTACTAATTTCGAATCGGGCAGTCATTCTCTATTCTCTATTTTTTTCATTTCCTGTAACATTTCATCTATCTCATTTGTGTACTAACTTCATCTGGAAGGTGGGGCAATAGTCAAATCTTTTATAGCAAGATCTCTGCTTCGAAAAAGTAAAAAAGAAAACTTAAGTTGTCACTCAGCAGAGCAGACAGACAGCAAAAAATTAACACATGAGAAGAGTAGCTGCTGGATTGACGTGTTGTATGCACGCTAACTTGTTCGTATCAGTCGGTCATATTTTTATTTGTACTATTTAATATTCCAACACTTTTTTTACTGTTAGAAAATAACACGTTATTACGTTGAAGAAGTCAGACGGTCGGGAACCCGGCTCCCCAACCTGTGACGTCAGACCGTGCACCACCTCCGGCCCGGGATATTGGTTCGACGACGCCTGTCGGCACCCAAAATTACAGCTGTTTGGGGATACGAAAATATAGTTGAAAACATTTTATTTTTGGCTTATTTTAAGCAATTATTAAGGTGAATTAATGTCGTTTCTATTTTATTTAACGATAAAATTCGTTCGAGATACACTACTATTAAGTGAAAATATAAATCAAATATAGGACCATAAACTGCAAACGATTGACAACATTTAGATATGGACTCTGACACTGGAAGTATGCAGCCTAAATCAGAAACCGAGAAGGGAAGTCTTCTAGATGCAGTGTTCAAAAACGTTCATGTCACACAACAAGAGAAAGCTCAGAAAAGCAGCGAACCTTCAGTCTTGGCAAAACTTCAGAGCGAAGTTGGTAGATATTGTAGGCAACCAATATTAGATCTTAATAGTGATCCACTGTTGTACTGGAAAGAGAACAGAAGAACCTATCCATTGTTAGCAACAGCAGCAAGTGACCTTTTTACTATTGCTATTCAATCCACAAACTACTCATCAGAGAGAGAGTGAATTCAGTGGGGGGGGGGGCAAATATTGACTGAGACACAACATTGCTTCTCTAAACATAATGTAAAAACATTGATCTGGGCTCGTGAAAACAAAGACTTGCTGTTCTAACTTTTGTTCAAGTATAAGCAGACATTTGTTTTCAGAAAGACTCCTAACTCCTGTACAAGAACACTTTTGTTTTCATTCCTCTACCATTCTTCTTACTCGCGTTCAAGTATATTTTTGTTCTCTGGAAGATTTACTTTTCTAATCCTTACTAATCGTGTGTTGAAGTACACTACTGTAAATAAAGAATCTATTTTCAAAAAGATTTAGCTTTCATTTCAGTCTACATACGAGTGATATAGTCGAGACCACCATGGCCGAGAGTGAGACCAGAAAAAACGGTCTCGAGATCGGTCACGAGTCCTACATCACTGCTACATACCCTAGATATTATTCGATTAGATTCAAGATTCATTTCGATTCGGATATTTCGGAATGATTTGATTCGAGATTCGATTCGTGAGAGAATTTTAGATCCGCAGGGCCCTAATTATTATAATAGAATTCGAATATGGTAGGGTGCTTATACAGTATACGCTCTCCTTATATCTGCAATTGCCTCTTGCATAGTATCTGCATATAGTTCCTTCCCAAGTTTCACTTGGGCCTTCAGTTTTGATGGTTCTTTCAGCTCCTTATTTGGAGATAACTTCAGTCTATTTTCGTGGTTGCCTTCTTGGTTTTTGATATTCATGCTACTGTCCTCCATTCGAACTTCCTGTATTAATTTTTGTGCCTCTGTTACATTCATATTTTCGCCATCTTTCTCTGTCGGTATTCTTTTTACTTCTGCTTCACTTTTCTGCATCTCCTCTTCTGTTGTTCTCTGCTCGTCATTCACATTTTTCTCCTTGGCTTCTTCTTTCTGCTTTATAAAACGTAAATGAATTTATTTCAGTCATACCTCTCTCGCAAAAGTATTTCAGTCCATTCAGTTGTTTGTCACTTGTTATACTGGACGATAAATTAGAACTTTTTCCTATTCCTCAAGTAAAATAGGGTGATTCTGGTAGATTTTTGCACGCAGAATACGAATATAGATGCGAACTGTTTCCATCACCCATAGTTTTTAAACAAATTGAATTTGAATTTTGTGTCAAAAGCAAGAATATGTAGGTATAATTGGTAGCATTAGAACTACACTTTCCGGGAGGTACTGGGGCCGAAGATGTGCACTGAAAATGGCTAAAATAACAGTTAGATGAATTGCACTTAATGCGAAGACCAGTGGTTTGGCAGCAAATAGAGGGTACAACTAAAAACACTGGAACGGGAGTGATTGTGCGGGATAATATACATACATATATATACACGCTCTGTGTGTGTGTATGTGTGTGTGTGTATACACACACACACACACACACACACACACACAAGAGGTCTGTTCAAAAAGTATCTGGACAGGGTGTTTATTTTTAGAACAAGGTCACGCTTCGAGTTGTGACAGTGCTAAACATGCCTCTGCATGTCGAGACGAGTTGACTGATAAGGTTGCACTTCATTGTGTAGCATCAGTCCCCTGTAGTGAGCCAATAAAGATAAACGTGTTTTGTTTCGTGGCGATTTCTTACGATGTCGGAAAGTTACTTTTTTTTTTTTACTGTGAAGATGTTATGCACCATGAATATGTTCCACAGGGACAAACACTCAACAAGGAATTTTAAACTGAAGTTTTGAGACATCTACGTGAAGCAGTTCGGAGGAAACGGCCGCAGAAGTGAAAGTCCGGAGACTAGATGCTTTATCACGATAACGCGCCATCTCACTCGTCGCAACTTGTCCAGCAATTTTTGGCGAAAAACTCTATCCCCCAACTAGGGCAGCCTCCATATTCGCCGGATTTGGCTCCATGCGACTTTTTTTTTTTGTTTCCGAAGCTCAAACAAACCCTGAAAGGACACCGAAATTCGACGGAGAAACTTTTGGCCATTCCGAAAAGTGCTTTCGAAAAATGTTTTCAACAGTGGCAGGATAGGTGGGCAAATTGTGTCTTCAGAAGAAGCGTACTTTGAGGGAGATTAAGCCCCAAACCCTGTAAGTACCATATTCTGTCGATAATCGCATCAGTCCGAATACTTTTTGAATATACCTCGTGTGTATATAACTGTGGGTGATAGAAAAACTTCACTAGACAAAGGACTAATTTAAAATTAAACGTGTACGTAAGTGTAATTTCAGTGTTTTAAGGTTTTAAAACACGAAGTTTGCTAAACACAGACTTTCACCTAATTAAAACCTTAGATTCAATAATATATATTTGCGCAAATTTTTATCGCAGTTTTATGCAGTCTTTTATTAAATTAACGAGTGAAACTGTAGTTGACTGGAAATCTTTTTGCCGTGAGTTGTGCGGAAAATGAATGGACACTCACGAAGCGATAGGCGGGAATGGTGTCATTGTAGAAATTGACAAATCGCATGTCGGCCATTCAAAATACAATCGGGGGCGTGAGATAAAGGGTATTTAGGTGTTTGCGGGAATCGAAACAGATTCCAAGAAAAAGTTTATATTACCGGTTGAAAACCGCAGTGTAGCGACACTTGTACCACTAATTCAAAGACTCATTAAACCGGGTTCAATTAATATTAGTTATTGCTGGTGGGCGTATCCCACTATTGGACAGCTTGGATACACTCGCAAAGTAATAAATCACAGAGAAAATTTTGTGGATCCGGACGATCCTACGCTCCATACACAGAATATTTAACGACACTGGAAGGACATTAAAAGTTGGGTGCTTCAACAGGGTAAGAGGAGATACCATTACAGGAAATATTTCGCCCGTTACCTATTTCTTTCTCAGCACAGTAATCAAAATACAGTTCTTCATAACTTTCTTCGTGCTATTGCGGATTTATATCCACCCTAGGCTTGATTTTCAGGTTAGTCATTTTTGTCCATATATATGTATTGCCTAGGTGTGGTTAGGTTTGGTTAGGGTACGTTTGGTTAAGATAGGTTAGGTTAGAGGGTTAGGTTCAGGTTACGTCCGGTTAGGTTATGGTTAGAGAATTAGGTTGCGTTGTGCTCTCACCAGTAAATATTTTTCTGGTTAATTCTGATGCATTTTGGATGAATTTGACCTCCATTTCGTTTCTAAATTTGCGATTCTTCAAATACGAAAACTTAAAATATCTCGAAAACTGCTCATTTGCAAAAGAAACGGATGTCAGATCCTTCAAAGCCCATCAAAATTGAACAGAAAAATATCTTCTGGTCATTAATTGTTGGTTTGAGTTCAGCGGAATATTTACCTACATCTAATTGCCTTAGATTCATCTGTTGTATTGTTCCAGAAATTGCAACGTTGTAGGAATTTATTGACCATTTCCGTGTTATTTATATGAAGTAAATATTGGTGAGCGGAATCTGACTCAAAAGAATAGCGTGGAGGGTGGAGGGATTTTAAATCAAATTGAGTGAGGGAAAGTTTTCTCCGTTACTCCAGGGATGGGAGATGTGGCATGTTGTATATTCTCACAGATTGGTGCCCGGGAGTGTGGCCGTGGAGGATAGCTGAGGGATGGTTGTAGGAACTGTTTCAACCTACAAATGGGCAGTTAATTTCCTTCAGATGAACCACTCGAAAAAACGCTTTATAGATTAATTCAGTTTCTTTTATTTATTTTTTTATGACATACACTGTAATTTTACCACTGTGTGCATAGGCGTAACTAGAAACCTGGTATGGGGGTGGTGGGGTCAGAAATTCTCGGCATTCAGTCAGACAAGGATTGGAAAATAGTAATTTATAGCATATTTTTATATAGTTACTAAGTATTTGTATTGTCATAATGCTCAAACACGTTTTTCTGAGATTAATAATGGGGTTAGAACCCCTAAAACCCCAGTATTCACTCAGATACTGGCTCTGCTTAAAATTTATTAACTGCGGAATTTTCACCACTTTTATTCAGACTTCGGTCGAAACACGTTTTACCATCAAACTGGGCAGCAGGAATGTACATATATATGTTGTGTATGGGCAAACCCAAAAGTTCTCGTTAGATTAAAATTAATTCATATGGGCTTTCCTGGGCTTTTCCAAAGGTTGTTGGTGGTAGTTTAATATCCTTTAAATTCCCCCAGAGTGCGCTCTCCCTTACCGCCCCCCCCATATCTACAAATGTTGATAGCCGGATGAGAGTCTAGTTAAGGAGTTAAAGGACCGAGAAGGCATTCGGCCTCGAAATTTTTAGTAACAACTCGTTATAAGAAGAATGCTCCTCGACTTGTTGTCTATTAATTACTTTAATATAGACTTGTCTTTCTGTTGATTTGATGTTTATCAACTTTTCATTTTATTATCAATCAATAATGCCATAATGAATTACGTTTTATAAAATCTCTTAATACACTTGTCCTTAACTTATAACTCGGCCTGAAAGCGAATGATGCTAAGCTCAGGAAAAATTGGAGACGATAACCCACCAGCCCGGAAGATACACGTGTCAGAAATAAACATCGACGATGATTAAACGAGTCATCATTACCAACCACCAACGCACACAAACCTTCCATCATTTTAATTTTAATTTTGAAAGTGGTGTTATTTTTTCTGCATCTTTCTTCTTTTGCCGACAATCTATCTGATTCATTTTGAAGGGGTAGCAATTTATGTATGGCGTTCAAGTTACAGTAACATTAATACATCAGAATTTAAGATACGATTCATCAACCACTTATAGGAGATTGATGAAAAGAGATGATTAGTATTGCATTTGCAATGTAAAGAGTTGTGAAGAGACATTTTAAGAAGATTTAGAAGTTCCTTCAACGAAGTTTAAAAGACTCTATATCTACATACACTACGGTTGATATTGGAGAAGACAACGTCCGACAATTGGACTGGGAACAATAGCGACCACGAGATCGATTAGGGCTATGCGTTCGTTTGGATGTCATCTGCAACAGTATACTACAGTATAAGGTAAGCAGTGGTCTGCATGACGAGAAAGTGTCCGAGTTACTATGCCTGCATATGGTATCAGGACAAAATCCCCCCGTGGACAAAATCCCCTCGCGGACAAAATCCCCATGGACAAAATCCCCCCGGACACAACCCCCCCCGGACACAATCCCCCCGCGGACAAAATCCCCCTAAGGCTTTATTAAAAAAAGAAGAATACGACTGACTTTATAAAGAAGAAAAATTAAAACACAATAAGAATAAGAATAAGAATAAGAAAAGAGGCTTACAGAAACGGATTACAGAAACACGGATTACAGAAAAAAATATCAAGATGACAATGATTTTGCCTTAAAAATTCGAATGATACCTGCTCTAGCTTTTGTGCCTCCAGAAAAAGTGTTGATGCTTTTGAACAATTATACGATTTTATACCAGTGGAAGGTTTGCCAATTCTCGATTATTTGAAGATAATTATATTGGAAGGCCATGCCGACGAGGACGAAGAGAACCCACTTTTAGCATTCTATTTGGAATATGTACTCAAGAACAATTACAGAACTTCCACGTACAAATAACTCTGTCGAAGGCTGGCATAGACGCTTTGCATCTCTAACAGGATGCTCGCATCCAAACATATGGAAATTTTTAAAAGTTTTAGGGCAAGAAATAAGCTACCAACAGGCATTTATTTCTCAAATTATCGCTGGCTTGCCGACAGAACCGCAAAGGAAGAAGTATAAGTCTTCTTCTTCTCGCATTTTGAAAATGTACAAGACTATAACAACAGGTCTATTTTTGATTTTCTTAAGGGAATTGCTTTTAATTTGTCTTTTTAAATTTTGAATTTTGTTTGACTTTGTGTTTTTAATTTTTCTTCTTCAATAAAGTCAGTCGTATTCTTATTTGTTTGCCCGGTTAGGTAATTGTACGCCCTTGACGATTGGTTAGGTTAAGTCGTGAAATTTTTGTTAAAACTTTAATAAAGTCAGTCGTATTCTTATTTTTTTAATAAAGCCTTAGGGGGATTTTGTCCGCGGGGGGATTGTGTCCGGGGGGGTTGTGTCCGGGGGGATTTTGTCCGCGAGAGGATTTTGTCCACGAGGGGATTTTGTCCACGGGGGATTTTGTCCTAGAAGCCCTGCATATACATACATCACTCAAAATAAACTTTATAAATTTAGAACTTATAACTTCTTTCGGAGGGTGCATTTTAGGGGAAGTTTTTCTTTCTTTTGAGTATTTGCAAAGCTGACATAATAACTTCCTTTTAATGATGTATAACTTCTTTAGATAGAAGAAAGCGTCTTCAAAACTTCTTTTTTTGGGTGATTTGAGAAAATAGGAGATAATATTTCTATATAGAGAAGGTTGCGGAAAGTCTTTGATTTCCGTGATATACACAATAAAAACTTTCCCAAAGTGAGGGACCCTAATAAAAATAAATAACTTAAGAAATACTAGATTGATAATCCATTGTAGTATCAATTATAGATTGTATTATTAATTCCACTGAGAAAGTTTTGGTAATTGATTTCAGTGAAATTGTCGCTGCGAATTTTGGAGTTATTTTCTAATTCTTCCAAATTGTTTATTTATGAATATAATTCTTTCTTCATTTTAATGAATAATTTATGGAGTTGGAGAAATAAATGTTTGCTTGTGGAAGGATTCCGGATTACAATAAAAACAAGTCGAGGGAGAAGGGGATTGTTGAATATAATAGAAGGTCTTATATGAGAAGATACGAAAGAGATTTGGCAGAGATACAATGATTTTTATGATGAAAAAGATTTATGATGAGCGTAATAATGGACGATAGTGACGATATGATAGAAAAAATTCTTGTAGAAATAATGTGTATCAAAGATCGTAGGAAAATATTTATAAATACAATAAGAGATATAGGTATAATTATAGATATAGGGTCAGGTGAGGTAATTTCGCCGTGAAACGAAGTTTTCGCTATATTGCAGTGAGCATAATTAGTAACTTCCAAATGTCACTGTAATTTTTATACACTGAGGACTTTGGCTACACCAACCCGTGCTTTGTTTTATTTAAATAATAATAGGAGGGTATAACACTCCATTGAAAATTGTTAGTAAGCACCGCGAAATTACCCAGGCAGTGGGATAATTTCGCCGCCTTCCAAATTTAAAAAAAAATACATCGGAAAAGCATATGTGAGCAATCATTTGTAAGTAGGGATGATTACAATTATAATGACATCCAATGAACTCTTGGTGGTGACATAATGAAACGATGACGATGAACGTCACTACTTTGGGTCTAAATACTATGCAAACTTTCGGTTACTGTCATCCATCGCAGATTCTGAGATGTAAAGAAGTTAAGAAGTAAAGAAGTAAAGAAGTTACGCACTGGCGTAACTAAGGGGGGTTTGGGGGTTCTAACCCACCATTAATCTCTCAGAAACTTGTTTGAACGGTATGAGAATAAAAATACCTAGTAACAATATCAAATATATGCTATAAATTACTGATTTCCAATGCTTGTCTGACAGTTTCAGGACTTTTTTGACAGCTTCTTTCCTGTTCATTAATTATTATTGCCTAATGCAGTGTGGCAAGGTACAGGGAAATTTCCCTGTTATAGGAAAATTAATCACCAAATAACGCCAATGTTCCGTGAATAGGGAAATTTTGAGGAGTGGATATAGATATTTATATATCCCAAAACACAAATTTTCACTGTATTAATTGAAAAATATATAACAATATTGCTAACTAATAAAAATAAATACAAATACAAATAAATCTACATTCATACATACATATTACTTTAAGTGCAGGTCTACAGGGAAACTTTAGACTAAAAAGGAAAATTTTAAGAGCGAACCTAGCGAAATTGTATAATTCAAACCTGGCAACACTGACCTAGTGGATGATTACACTGGACAACAAAATAGAACTTGTTTCCTCTTTCGAATGAATTTATGTGATTCCAGTGTACATTTTTACGTTGACTACGAATTTGAAAACATAATTTTTTTATCACCCATCAATTTGAAGGAAATGCGAATGAAAATTGACAGATTTTCTTACTTTTCTGGTATATTTAATCGTACAAAAAAGAAGAGTACCTTACCTGAAATGTTTTTGAAGCTGATTTTCGCTTATAATTAGTACTAGGAGTTTCTCTTATAAGTGTCCAACAGTAGTCGGCCAACATACTGGGGCTATATCTTCCTTGGTACCGCTTTTCCATGATATATCGTGATGAAAACTTCCACCATGCTCATCGCTGACAGCGCCCAGGTTTGATGGGAAGAAGTCCAGGTGGGAGTGCGGGAAATGCATTTTCAAAGACATGTTACACCCATGGCTTTGTAAGCACTAAGCATTTGCTCCACCAGGGAAACAATTTTCTGATTTGACGCTGACGAGGAAATTCGTAGTCATTTCTTTAAAAGCTTTCCATGCTGTTCTATCAACCGCATTCAAAATCTCATAAAATGCAGTCTTTCATCACTTCTCTGATCTGTGCGCCCACAAAAATGCCTTCTTGCATTTTCTCTTCTCTGATTCTTGGGAATTTCTATTATAGATATTGAAATCCAGGTCCGTCTTTATTCATGACTTTTACAAAAATTTTCATCAAACCAAGTTTGATATGGAGACATGGTAAGAAAACTTTTACTAGATCTACTAGTTGTTGATAGGCAACATTTTTCTGCCCTGAAACCAAATTTTGTCGAAGTGGCCAGAGGAAACAAGAGAACTTTCAGATCACCACAGATATGCTAGGAGTGTTTATTATAGTCAATATGTTTCAAAAGTAACTGCATATTGTCATATGATTCCTTCATATGAACGTTATGTGCAATCGGAACCGAAGGATAGACATTACCATTGTGCAATAGTACAGCTTTCAAACTCAACTTTGATGAATCGACAAAAAGCCTTCACTCCTTAAGATTGTGCTCTCAACCAAGTGCCTCCATGAGAGAGTTTACATCATTACAATACACTAAATCACTTTCCATAGAGAAAACGATGTGAAATGTGTGTGACCTTTTAATCTAGAACCTAAGAGCTCAGCCTGATTTTTAGATAGATTCAACTCTCTGACAAGATCATTTAATTCTGACTGAGAAATTAAATGAGGTTCATCCGATGAAGGTGGTTGAAATTGTGTATCCATGTCATGTTGTCTGTCCAAAGGTTCATTACGAGATTCATCATCAGGTTCATCGTCATCTAAAGTCCATGTCTTTGGTGGTTTTGGTACTGGCAAACCGTCACAATATAAAAGAGGTCGCATAGCTGACAGTAAATTAGGATATTGAATCGCATGTTTAGATTTTGAGGAATATCCACTTATCTTTGTTAAACAGAAGTAGCAATCAGTCGAGTGGTCTCTTTGTTCTCTCCATACCATTGGGACCGCAATAAACATCGAATGAATACCTTTTAACCACTCTCTCAGAGATCTTGCACAACGTACATAAGGAGCCCAGATTTTGTTTTGATCTCCTATTTTGCAACCAAAATAAAGTTCATACGTCTTCTTAATTAAAGGAGTGAAACTCTGCTTTTCAGGATTTTGTTGTAAATTCACCACACACGAAAAAACTGTCAGGGCTTTTTGCACACTTACGAGATATTCTCACTTTTATATCAGAAAAACACTATTTTTTTCACCAAACATATACCAAAACAAAATGAATAACTAAATGCACTTAATCAATATTATATATAAACATGTAAATATAAATAATAATATGCATAATATAAAGATTCTATACAAAATAAATGACAATCAATAAATCTCGTATTATGATGCAGACTGAGGAATGCTATCTCGATCTCAAAGGGTTTTAAATTGCAAATCTCTCGAAAACTGTGGGTGATAGAAAAAATCTCTTTTAATTTTCGTAATCAGCGTCAAAGTAACATAAGAATCACCCATATTTATCAAACAGTGTTATTAGAGATGTGAAATAGTAAAGAAATTATGTTTAAGTTTAGGTACTTAGCTTTATTCTAAATCATTCTACTAGTGGAATTTCAAAGAGGAGTTCAAAAATGTAATTCCAACCCCCCCTCCCATACCAGGTTTCTATGACAGTTACGCCTATGGTCTATAGCAGTGGTTCCCAACCTTTTTTAGGCCAACGCCCCCTTATGTCCATCAATATTTGCTGGTGTCTCCTCATAAAGATAATAATACAGGGTGAGCGAAAAGTCCCTGTGCACCTGCAAGAAGCGTAGTGAACCTGTACCTGCACTGTGTTGGAAGTGGATAGGTGCACAGGGACTTTTCGCTCACCATGTATAACAAACAGGATAAGCGATTTATTAATAGAAGGTACCGTAACAATTTTACAGTTTCCTAGCGCCCCCTAAGATTCTCAAACGAACACTGGGGGGCGGTTCCGCCCACGTTGGGAACCACTGGTCTATAGCACGGTAATTATTGACATTAGCATAATAATTACTTTCACATTTTATCAATTGGATATTCTTCAAAAACGTATAAAATCTTCCTCCAAAGGATATGAGAATACGAGGATATGAGTATTTATATATAAATTTTTCACCGCGCGGCGAAATTACCCCTCTTACCCTACTGTTAAATATATTGATAGATCTGATGAGAATAATGAAGGGAAATTAACTCAAGAGGGGAATAGACGAATGCTGAATAGAATACAATTATATAATTAAATTTCTTTTAGAGAGACAGAGAATCAATTGTCTGAAATGGATTGTGACTTTGAATTAGATATTATTGAACCTTTTGTTTGTAAACCTGTGCGAGCCTCGTGTGTAATAATTTCTACGTGTTTAGACTATACAGGGTGTCCTAAAAGTCTGGAACCATAGGAGAAATTGGTTATAATTTTTTTTTTGTTTCAGGGTATTTTATAAATAAAGCGTAAATAAAGTTTCTCCTATGGTTCCAGACTTTTCGGACACTCTGTATTATATATACTCCACAAACAAATGTAGTTGTACGCAATAATGTAACTGTATGTAATGACATAAATGACGAATACGAAACAAAGAGAGGAAATGAAAGTGAGAGTACCCTGAGACAGACTAACAGGATGCATATTTTAGCTTATTGGTGAAAGCAAGAAGTGTTAGATGTGCTTCACCGAGATGAGATTTGTGACAATAATTATTCCACGAATGAGACAGAGCGATTATTAAAAATGTTATCGAGAAACACGAAGTGTCGAGTGTTCTTAAAACTTTTATTTGTGGTAATGATTTTCCTATGGATGAGGCTAAAAATATCGTAAAATTTGTTAAAAATGTTGTTGAATTACTGAATGCTGAGGGGTATGTCAACGATAGTACTGACGAAAATATTGTGTGTCGCTGAGAGTAATTTTTACGTTGAAAATATTTTTGACTATGAATTAGGAGGATTGCAAATGATTGATTGCACGCCTATTAATGTATCCGCTGCAGTAGCTGAAAAACGTTTGAGTTATACTTCGTATTGGGTTTGATCCTGAGGTGTACCAGTGCTCAATCAGCGCTTAAGGAGAGTAAATGTAATTTAAATACCTAACAAAAACCTAAGCTAGTGAACTACAAAAGTTACTGTAAGAGTTAAAGTATTTTCATAATTTTTATTTTTTTAATTTCCTTATTTTCCATTAAAAAAAAAAAAAACAATTTGGATTTAGAACTTGATGTAATGATATAATTGCTAATTTCATATATTCATCCAAGCCTATAGCTTTTAAGGAATTCGAATATAAGTACTTTAAAATGAAAATATTTTTTTAGCTTCTCTTAAATATTGGATGATAATGATCAACTGACATATATAAATGATTGCGGAAATCTGAATTTTTAAGAAATCCTTTTAATGGGAATTCTTGGCTGATTTACGAATATGAAAAAATATGTTTAAAAAAAATCTTACATTTTTCTTGATTCGAATATTCGAATTCATGTTCCACAGTAGATGGAAATGATGGAAATTAAACATGAGAGAAAGTATGCAAACCAGGAAATCTTATTATTAGTGTAATATTTGTGTTTTCTGATTGCAAACAATTGAATTACATTTCCCAACTGCTATTTCAAATTACGCAAAACTGTTTAAGACTCGTTGTCATTAAAATGCTCTATCACTAATATTATATATATATATATATATATATATATATATATATATATATATAATATATATAGATATATATATATGATGAATAAAACCACGAAGGAAAGGAAACACAAAAGGTGCTCAAGCGCTTTCGTCTAATGACATCCTCAGGAACACTGAAGTACAAAAAAAGGTTACGGCCTATATATAGGTTACAGAAAGAAAAAAAATAAATAAAAAAATAAAAAAAAATAAATAAATAACATATATACACACAAACATATATAATATATATACACATGCATATCTACACACACACATATATATACATATATATATATGCAAAAAACAGAGAAGTAAAAATAAAAATTAAAAATTAAAGGATTAACAAAGAGGCATACAGATTTGTAAGAAAAAATTCGATTTTTAGCACAAGATCAAATGAATTATAAAAATACAAATTTATACTGGAAATCTGCCCGGGTTTTAACACTTTGCTTTTTATAGTCAAGTTTCGATATATATAAAAATAAAATGAAGATTAAAGTTAATAAAGTAGCATACAAGTTTACCAAAGATTTAGCGTCCTACCCTTTTATCTAAATCTGTTTTGAAGGAATTCAAAACAACAGGATCGAGTTGAAAAACCTTTGCTTATATTGAAGTTATTTGAAAGTTGGATAATGGCAGACTCAAGAATATTTCTATTAACAATGTTGCTAGAGTGAAATAAAACTGAAGCATTATTCCAATCAAATAACTCTGACAAATGGACAAAAAGAGCACTGGACAACTGTCCTGTTCTAACGGAATATTGATGCTGTTTATACGTGTATGTTATTTTTTATTTATTTATTATTTTTTTTTCTTTCTGTAACCTATATATAGTCCGTAACCTTTTTTGTACTTCAGTGTTCCTGAGGATGTCATTAGACGAAAGCGCTTGAGCACCTTTTTGTGTTTCCTTTCCTTCGTGGTTTTATTCATCATAAATATTTTTCACGTGTTACTTTCGTGAAATAATTTTCATATATTATATATATATATATATATATATATATATTATATATATTATATATATATATATCGTATATCGTCTAATACGTCGTATATTAGACTGGTATTATTCAAATTCCACATTCATATAAATTTTCAATTCCTTGAATATGCAAAATTACAAAGCCATTCACTAATTCATTTCATTCATTTATATTGCATGTAACTGAATTGAATTGAATAACCTTTATTATTAATAAAATAAATACAGTACTTTTACAATTTACAATGACATAAATAACTGTGAAGCTGAACTATTTATTTTATTTAATTTAGCCCTTAAGCTTCAGGCTTAAGCTTTATTAAATTGTGCCAAAATTTATCAGGAAAAAAATATTATATGGTCTGAATTTGAAATTTCATTAATCACAATTGTTTATAATAGATTGTTTGGATAAATTAATAACACTGCCCAACAAAAAAAACGTTTTTGCTGCTGATTTAATTCTAAGACCTGTTTCTGGGTAATATTGATGTGCTGATTTCAAAAATCACCTTAGATTTTGTCCATCACATCAGATTTTCGTGCAATGTGCAATGTAATATGCCTATTTTGGGTGATCCACGAAGGGCGCTTATCAAAATTGATGATTTTTGAGACCTGTTAACAGCTGTTTTGCTGTTAAAATTTTATCTGTGGAATACGCAAATCTGTGCATTAAATCTAAAGGTCATGTACAACATGTTAAAATCTTGGGTATCTGTGATTTCCCCAGGTGTGAGCGTGACGTCATGATCATGGATTCATTTTTTGCTTATTTAAACACTTTTAATAACTTTATGTGTCAATATTACCATTGTACAGGGTGTCCCGTAAGTCTGGACCCATAGGGAAAAATAATAAAATTACAAAATAGTCCAAAAATTTATTTATAATATATTTTTTTATTATTTTTATTATTATTTTTATTATTTTTTTATTATGATCTTACTCCGCTGGAGTTTTATTTGTGGGGCCACTTGAAAGCCAAAGTGTACGAGGTCAAACTTCAGAACATTTTCCACCTTAAAGCACGCATTGTGGAGGCGTGTCAAGAAATTTCTGCGACTGTGATTCAGAAAGTGCTGTCGCAGTGGAGATTACGTCTTCAACTATGTGTGCGACACAACGGCGGACACTTTGAACAGATTATGTAATAAATTTTTGGACTATTTTGTAATTTTATTATTTTTCCCTATGGGTCCAGACTTACGGGACACCCTGTATATTAAAGTTCACTCCCTGCACAATTGTTTACTTTTCCATGCTGATTCTGAGTATGTAAAAACTTATTTTTTGAAAAGAAAAAAAATTGGGCATAACCCTACCAAAATGTGATATCTCCAAAATATCCGTATTTGATTGCTCGAAAACCTGACGTGATAGGCAAAAACTAAGGTGATTTTTTAAATCAGCACACCAAAGTTACCTAAAAACAGGTGTTAGAATTAAATCAGCAAAATTGGTGTTGGGCAGTGTAATAAGTTAATAATGATAATTATTATTTACTACTAATAATAATAGTCAATAGTAAGTAATAGTTGGGATTTCTAATTTCTGTTAAAGAGGATACGAGATAAGACGAAAGTTTTATTCAATAATCAAGTAGTATAGTGGCATTTAGGTAGAGGGGGTGCTGGGTGTGGGTAGTGGTGGAATGGGAGTAGTGAGGGTAGTTGGGGATCAGGGAGTGAGGGGTGCCATCTACTGCAAGAAAGTAAAATACTGAATATAGAGTAACCTAACCTAACCTAAACTTGAAAATTAAAAAATTTATATATGAGGCGTCGCGAGTACGAGGGGAGAACTCGCCAAACCAGTTTTGAGATAGACGCGTTTAAACTTTGCGACATTGTATACTAGGAAGGGGCACACGACGCAGATACACGCATTGAAAATACATTTTGAGCGTACGACGGTGGGGGGGGGGATTTGGTATACCAAATTGTCTGTGGATAGGGGGGGGGGGGTAAGAGTTGATTGAGGGGTGAGGGATGAATTCATGGAACAAACGCAAAATCGCCAATGTGGCGAGCTCGCCCCTCTTACTCGCAACGCCTCACTTATATATGTGTGGATGTATATGACGTCACACTATGAACTTTAGCAGCAACCATTCAAATCTGCCCTAGGCATAACAGCACATTGCCCCATTGCTACTATGATTATAGAGTATAGATCCTCGACGACACTATCTTAGGCATAACAGTGATATCACACCATCGGAAGTCGAACCGCCGACATCAATCTTTCTAATACAATAATTCATTTATGCAAGAGATAGAACTCAGTCCAATTTGTGATAAGGCGCAGATTTGTTTTTCTTGGAGAATATTGTGTATAATAACATATATATATGTATATATATATGTATATATATGTATATGTATATATATTATATATGTGTGTGTGTGTGTGTGTGTGTGTGTGTACCGAACGCTTCTGTGACGACTGCGCCCACAAACTTAGCTGTAATATTTCGCCTGATTTGTAGGGTTTGGATAGGAATAAGTTGTTACAGATGTTCTTCTCCTATACCTTGTAATCATTTATGCATGACTGCTCAGGTGTTATGCACAGAAAAGTATATGCCATTAAATAACCCCTTCCGCTTCTGTTTACCCATTACCGACAGATACAGGTGCGCGTCACAGCCGCCAACTCTTTTTA
Organism: Bathynomus jamesi; assembly: GCA_023014485.1. Classification (NCBI taxonomy): domain Eukaryota; kingdom Metazoa; phylum Arthropoda; class Malacostraca; order Isopoda; family Cirolanidae; genus Bathynomus; species Bathynomus jamesi. Next base: position 365,203 of record JAJOZX010004227.1, on the reverse strand, counting down.
GAAATAATACCCAAATGCAAATATTAAATGAGATCAGAAAACAAAAAATGATGCATTTAACGAATAAACATTCACTTGAAGTATATTAAATAAAATTATTTATTTTCACTTACTGTAGATTAATGGTAACTTGGTACTGTAATAATGTGTAAGAGTGTATGATTCGACATATATATATCCTAGTGACTTTTCCATTCCCCCCCTCAAGCGTTTTGTAGGTAGAGTTTAACACCCAATAATCAACTTTTACATACAAAATAAAAGAAAGATATACATATACACCGGGTGATTCCAAATGATCTTCCCGATTTTAAACATTTATTATGAAAAACCTAATAAAGCTACATCGAAAAACAAAATATACAAATAAAAAAGACTTAAAAAGTTTTATTTACAAGCTATTGAAGTTCAATATGAGCTCCTTTTGTGGCTCCGCAGATCAAAACGATATTCTGTTTCCCTCCATACATTTTGTAGCATATCATACTTAACTTTTTTAACAGCCTCACGTATCTTTCCTTCAAATGTTCCAAAGTTCTGGCCATTGGTGAAACAAAAACTTAATTTTTTACATAGCCCCAGAGGAAGAAGTGAAGGGGGGGTTAGATCGGACGGATGAACCGGCCAAGGAATGGGCTCCTCACGCCTGATCCAATGACCAGGCAATTGCTCATTCAGGAATGTTGTAACCTCAAAAGGAGCCATAAAAGGAGTTCATATTGAACTTCAATAACTTGTAAATAAAACTCTTTGAGTTCTTCTTTATTTGTATATCTTGCTTTTCTCTCTCTCTCTCTCTCTCTCTCTCTCTCTCTCTCTCTCTCTCTCTGGCAGATCATAAATTATTACTATTATTTTTACCGTTCGGTGTCAGTCAACAGTGAATATTATTATGTTTTCTTTCTCCCATCACCCCAAGGTCAGCTACTTCCAACCAGGTCACACACACACACAAATGAAAGTATGATCTTTACATATTTTTTTAAATTATTTATTGAAAGTAGGTATTAATAATAATAATAGGCATGTTTAATGAATGACTTTCAGTAACGTTAATCACCTTTTTAAATTAACTTTAATATTTTTTAATTACTTTGAATTATTTTCAACTTTCATTTTTAATTAATTTATTCAATTAATTTATTCAATTAATTAATACTCAGTTAATTGTATTTTTTATTGATTTTTGTGGTATGTTTTTATTTTCAAATTTTTTATTTTCTTTCTGCTTAAAAAAAACCCGTTTAAATTTATTAATTTATTAATTTATTAATTTATTAATCTGGGTTAACTTAAAAGTTTAACGAAGAATTTTCGTATTAACATTTATAAAACTCTCATCATGGATGTTATTTAATTTTACTTAATTTAAGTATTTCATTAGTTCATAATTATAAATTATTTGGTTAAATTATTTTGTTTTCAATTTAGTTGATCGATATTCAACATTTTTTTTTTTTTTCTGAAATGGATATGATTTCATGTATTTTGGGGAAACTCGGAAGTTAAGTTAAATTATTATTCATATGGGTTTCCCCGGGGTTTTCCAAAGAGTGTTGATAATTTAAGACCCTTTAAATTCCCCCAAAGTTCCCTTTACTTCTCATACCAATAAAATGTTGAAAGTCGGATGAGAACTTAAGGAGGTAAAAGGATCGAGAGAGCATTCATCCTCGAAATTTTTTGAGTAGCAACGCGTTATAAGAGTACTCTCTCGACTTGCTGTCTATTAATTACTTTTGTATAGACTTGTCGTTCTAGTGATTTGATGTACCAGCCCGGAAGATATAAGTGTCAGAAATAAATCAATGAAGACTAAACCAATCATGAAAACCAATCACTATTCAAAATTTTAAAATTATTTTTAAATATATATATATATATATATATATATATATATATATATATATATACAGGGTGGCTCAAAAGTCGAGCATCATAAGAATTTTCAGTGTTGACTATATATTATTTTTTCTTTTAAGTAGGGAATGGCTGCGAAATTAACAATAGACGAGAAGGTGAGGTTGGTTTTAATGTATGGAATATCAGGTACAACAAATCGATGAATCGGTACGGAATTTAAATTCTTTACCGATTCATTGATTCGTAGTATCTGGTATTCCATGCATTAAAACTAAGCTCACACTCTCGTCTATTGTTAATTTCGCAGCTATCCCCTACCTAAAAGAAAAAATAATATATTATAATCAACACTGAAAATTCCTATGATGCGCGACTTTTGCGCCACCCTGTATATATTGACCTTTAGAAGTTTTATGTGATGATTCCATATTACGTGGAGGTCAGGCTAATGGCTTCCCTATAGAGCTGGCTTGGTGGAGGAAAGAGTTGTTTACTTAAGCTCTCCTTTTCACATTCCCGAGTACACCCGGCTCATCAGGGATTATCCTGGTCAGGTGTCTAGCTTTCTTTTGAAGACATCAATATCGATACCATTTGTGCTCTAAATTTGCTTGGGCAAATGGTTAAATAGTCTTTGCCCTCTGACAACAAAACTGTAGGGTTCAGTTTGAGATTAGGAAATAGTGTCTTTATTATTTTACATACGTAAATTATGGGGCACTTCTCTCTTCTTCCCAGCGTGTATAGATTTAATTTACGTGATCCTTCGCAGTGATTTAGTTCTTTGCAACCACTAATGTTGGCTGTGAAGCTTCTCTGAATCCCTTCTACAGTACTTGGCTAATGTTTTCGTTCTTATATTGGGACGTAAAGACTGAACATTATTCCAGTTTTGGTTAGTGATTTCAGCTAAAGGATCATTATGAGGAGAATGATAATAATAATAATAATCTTTACTGACGGAAGATAAATCCCATAAAAAAGTGCAACATTCATGAAAGTAATCAACGATACGATTAATTATATAATAATAAATTAAACAAGTAAAAATTACAGACAGTTATTGAGAGAAATTAACTTTTCAAACAAAGTATAAAGTAGAGAAAGCAAATGATATTGAGGGTGACTCATAAACAGTAGAGTCAAATACAATACTTCAGAAGACTATCATTGTAAAGTTTAATTGGTTCATATATAAACAGACATGTACACACACACACACACACACACACACACACACACACACACACACACATATATATATATATGTGTGTGTGTGTGTGTAGTGTGTAGATATTGAAATTGAATTGGAAAATTTATTGGGAGAAGAAAAACTTCCATGATACATCTCGTAATAACAAGAACTAAAAACAAAAATAAGACCAAAACAGAAGTAAAAATAAAAGCCGTAATAAACAAGTAGTAATAAAAGTAATAATTAAAATTATGTAAAGCTAAAAAGTTCCCTGAATTTCCTGTTAATTTGATGCATAGAATTCCATCGATTTTAGTTCGTCATTTTTTCCATATCTTAAAAGTTGAAATTTCTCCGTATTCAATAATATTGCTGTCTTTTGACCATCTGTATATTGTGTTCGTGTCCGTTTGTATATATATTTTTTATCGCTTGTCTTATTTTCCTATTAATTTTTGTATCATCAGCAAAAGGATGTTACTCTACTGTTACTGGTAACTTTATTATTTATATCAATTCGTATGATTATAAACAGTAATGGAGCTAACACTTCCTTGTTGTACTGAGCTACGTACCTCCGATTATGATGATGCTATTTCTTGAACTGTAACGACTTACTACCGATCACTAATGAAAATTATATATCCATTTTCCTACTTTTCCTGCCATTCCCATATATTTAAATATATGCTATAAATCCATGATCACTCTCGTTACAGAGTTAAAGAGTTACGGAGTTATAGGCTAACAAAGACCCCTAAGAGTGACTCTAGATTGCCCAAGAAGGAAGTAGAAAAGTTAGAAATAGCAATGAAAAAAAGAACACTGAAAATTTATACCGTGCTTACACTTATAGACGTGTAAAGCTTCCATACAGGAACAAGAGTAATAGTAAAGTACTGAACAGACAAGGCTCTCTCCCTCCTTCGCCATCCCCTGCTTACACAAAATTGTTGCAAAAGAGAATTTATTGGAAAGTATGAAGAAGTATAATGAAAAGAATAGCTTCAGAGTTCATTCATACCATGCGTACACTTATCTCGTGTGCCCAGTTACGCATTAGATGACGGCGGAAAATAAAGGATAATATACGCCATACATTTTTTAGGGAATTTTTTTATTTATTTATTATGTACAAGCGTTGAACGCTTTGGCAACGTCTGTGCATATTACATCATAATTATAATTTTTTGGAGTTCATCAAAGATATTTGCTATTGTGTTTTATTATTGTGATAGACATGATCTTCTTGATCGGAATGGATGTTAGTTATCATTTAATCTTTCCTGCATCTCCAAAAAGTCAGATTTTTTCTGTAATTACTTAGTCTTTCAAATATTTTGGTGATATTACTGAAGATGTTAACGATACTGTCCTATCCTTTTTGCGTGAGAGCTATCCCCCTCCTTTACATATTAGAATTACTCGTATGTTCGCTCTTTTCTGGCTCATCGATTTCATTCTTGGAGTTTTTAATCAGTTTAGGGTTCTATTTGTTCGGCTCTGCTGCCGAGTGTGCATCTTACCTGTAGTTTTCCTCTAGCTATTGTCATGTCGTCTATTGTAAAATCGAAGCCCGTTATAATCTTCCCTTATAATTTTCCCCCACAAAAAGCATTGGTTAATGCATTGTTTTTATTCTTCAAAAGTCCGATAGTCGCTTGATTTTTCGTTTTCGTCTTTCGCAAAATTATAGAAATATTTTAAGTTATCACTTATCACTTTTATAACCTCTCTCTTCTCTTCTCTTCTCTTCTCTTCTCTCTCTCTCTCTCTCTCTCTCTCTCTCTCTTCTCTCTCTCCCTCTTCTCTCTCTCTCTCTATTCTCTCTCTCTCTCTCTTCTCTCTCTCGAGGCGACTGATTTGGAAAAGGACTTGGGTGTGCTAATTAGCAGCGACCTTAAGTTTACCAAACAGTGCGTAGAGGTGGAAAAGAAAGCCCAGAAGCTGTTGGGTTATATCAGGAGACAATTTCAGTTTCGGAACAAGGAGATTGTGCTCTCACTGTACAATTCCCTGGTTCGGCCGCACCTGGAGTATGCTGTGCAGTTTTGGTCGCCCACCCTCAGGAAAGATATTGAGAGCTGGAGCGAGTGCAGGCGAGGGCCACAAAGTTAATCCCTTCCGTTAGGCATATGGGCTACAATCGACGGTTACGCGCCCTGAACTTGTTTTCGCTGGAAACTCGGAGGCTGCGCGATCAACTGATCGAGGTTTTCAAGATCTTACGCGGGTTCAACGATGTCGATTTTAGAAGCATGTTTAGTTTAAATGATAACCCAACTCGCAACAATGGTTGGAAGTTGGTTTTGAAACGGTTTAGGACTACTGTGTGTGGGAATTACTTTACGTATAAGATCTGTGACACGTGGAACAGACTACCTTCAGAAGTTGTAAACAGTTCCTCTGTGGATCAGTTCAAGAAAAGGTTAGACCAAATCTTGCACACTATTTGAAGGTGTATAAAATTCTCCCTGGCACCCGTTGCCATTAGTACCTCCTCGGTATGGGCCGCAAGGCCTTTTGAGGTACTTCTTTTCCTTGTAACTCCTTGTAACACTCTCTCTCTCTCTCTCTCTCTCTCTCTCTCAATTAGACTTTGTATACCGCGATCAATGTTCTTCACTTTTTCACTGATTATTTTATCTGACTGATATTATTGTCTTTGCGGTTTATTAATTTTGCAGTAACTCTTTTTCTCTTGCCGAACATTGCCCGATTTTGTCTCTCAAAATTGTTTCTCCTTCCTGTTGCTTGTTTCTTTCGGGGCATATTTTTCCAAAATTTCTAGTGTCTCTTCTCTACGGCGGTTATTAGCATCTATTCCGCTGTTTTATCCTTTAAGATGGGTTTTTCCAGTCTATTGTTGTCATGTTAGATTAAATAACTACCCAATATTTGGCCTTCGTTTAAAATTTTCAAATTTGCCTCTTTTTATAGAGTGTATTCCTTCTTTCGCTGTTGTTCTCATATTGGCTTATATTTCCATATTGTTGTCTGATATTATAGTTGGGTCTATTTCTTTGCTTTCTATTTATTTAATCTTGTCATGGAAACAGTGGCTCGGGAAGTGACACAGACTCCTGAGGGGATAACACTGAATAATGTAAAGATAAATAACCTTTCATATGCGGATGAAGTTGACTTGATGACGCGGAGTATGCAGGATACTAGGAGATTGGCCACGCAATTCAGTTATACTGCAACTTCTACAAGCACTGTAGGACTACAAATCAACGAAGGTAAAACAAAAATTATGGAAGTTTCAAGAAGAAATGCACAGATCCAGGGACATTTTAACATCAGTAATTTAAAGGTAGCGTGTGTGTTCTGTGTGAAGACTTTTAAGTATCTGGGATCAGTCATGACCAAGGAAAATAGAATTGGAGATTATGTCAAGGAGTGCGGCACGAAATAGATGTTTTTATATTCTATTAGAAGTGATGAAAAGAAACGGAATATGAAGGACTACTAAGCCGAGAGTGTATAACACCATAAGCAGACAGGTGGTAGTGTGTGGGTGCGAAACGTGGCCACTCGCCAAAAAATTGGAGCAAAAATTACAAACTTTGAAAATGCTATTCTGAGAAGGATAATAGGACCGGTATTCGATGAAATGAACGCCTGGAGTAGAAGGCATAATGAAGAGGTGAGCGAAATTACCCAGCAACCAATGATAACCAAAGTTATTAAATCATATAGATTAAGATGCTATGGTCATGCGGCAAGAATGGATGAGACGAGATTGCCAAAGAGGGTATTTGTGTGAAATGTGAAAGGAGTACGACCCATCGGAAGACCGAGAGAGAGGTGGATCCACTAGAGCCAGCAGGATTTTTTTGCCTGTTCCTGGTATTCCCATGTGCATATCCTTTGTCTTAATTTATATATATATATTGAACATAGCTTCAAATCAACCAAGAACAAATTCCGGCACAAACCTATTAATGGACTTCGGGTTCATGGAAGGAGATGTAATTACGGCCTTATCACAGATGCGAGACAATTCAGCGCCAGGATCAGACAGAGTGCCATGTTTCTGAAGAAATGTAAAGAGAGTATTGCCAAACCGCTATACTTACTATGGAGGAAATCACTCGACCCAGGACAAATTCCACTCCCCTTAAAGAACGCGAACATTGTCCCCCATATTTAAAGGTGGTAACAGAGCAATGCTAAGAATTATCGGCCAGTGGCTCTCACCTCACACCTTATAAAGTGTTTTTAAACGTATAATTAGAGGCAAAACTACCTACTACCTACAAGAAAAAGACTTATACAACCCAAATCAACATGGCTTCAGGGCTAGAAGATCATGCCTAGCACAGCTACTAAACCACCAGGAGAAAATATTGGAAACATTGTGTCGAGGACAAAACATTGATGTAATATATACGGACTTGCTAAAGCCTTCGATAAATGTGACCATGGAGTCATAGCACACAAACTTAAGAATCTACAATACAGGAATTACTGGAAAGCTAGGAAGATGGATATTTAATTTCTTGACACAAAGTACACAAAGAGTGGTAGTAAACGGAGTTAAATCGGAAGTCTCAGAAGTAGAAAGCTCTGTCCCACAAGGAACAGTATTAGCTCCCTTGCTGTTCATAATAATAATTGCAGATATTGATGCAGATATTAAGGACAGTATTGTATTATGTTTCGCAGATGACACAAATATATGTAAGGAAATCTTGAACGAAGGTGACATAAGAAAATTACAAAACGACATTTGAACATTATTCCAGTGGGCAGAAGACAACAATATGAAGTTCAACGAAGAAAAATTCCCACTTCTAAGATATGGTAATAACAAGGAGCTGCAGAATAAAAGATACAAAACTCTGCAAGCCAAACAGATAACACCAAATCTACAAGTCAGGGATCTGGGAGCAATAATGTCGTCGGATACAGAATTCAGAGAGCACTACAACATCAAAATTACAACAGCTAGAAAAATAATGGGAATCATCTGGAGGAGCTTCCGCAGCAGAAAAGCAAACATCATGCTCAAATATGGAAGAGCCTAGTCTTAACAATAATTGAGTATTGCTCAGTACTCACAAACCCATACAGAAAACGAGACATTGCGAACATTGAAGCTATACAAATGACTTTTACGTCTAAGGTAGAAGAAACGGAAAAAACTACTGGTCTCGACTACAATCCCTGAAACTCTACTCTCTCGAAAGAAGGTGAGAGTGGTACACAATAATATACAAGTGCAAAATACTTAAGGGTTTTGTTCCTAAACTTAGAAATGAAATAGAAACAAACTGGAATGAGAGAAGAGGCAGATTTTGTACAGTCCCAGCTGTTGTGGGACAGGGGGCCATGAAAACGAGGATGGAAAATTCCCCCAGAATACGAGGCCCAACGCTTCTTAATGCCCTACCGAGAGAAGTAAGGAATCTCCAGCACACCGACCTGAATAACTTCAAGAACCAGCTGGAGAGATTCCTCTGCAACGTCCCTGACCAGCCATGCATGGCTGGATACGAGGGCAGGAGGAGATCAGACAGCAATTCCCTCCTTCACCAAATCCCGCAAATGAAGCGGGATACTGCAGAGGGGTCGACCGCAGATCGATCCTGAACCGTTGTTCGAACCCACACAAAGTAACACAAAGTATATATATATATATATATATATATATATATATATATAATATAATATACTGTGTGTGTGTATATATATATATATATATATATATATGTTGTGTGTGTGTGTGTGTGTGTGTGTGTGTGTGTGTATGGGATAGAACTCAGAATGGTTCCCTGAGAAACCTTTTATGTTACACACAGACCGTGCATGGAACAAGGAGCTCTTCTGGGTAAATTAAATCTACTATAGTCCGAATAAGTAATGGTAAATGACAAACACTATAGAATGTATAGATGTTTCATTTCCATGATGTTAGCCCAACGTAGACAACGGGTCACTCACAAAGACGCCCCAAAATATAGCTTCCCTCACCAGCTATCTTCCCCAGAGCTGGATCCTATCTGCTTGGCAGATATCTGATGATGGAGGCTATATTTTGGGGTCTCTTTGCGAGTGATCCACTGCCCACGTCGAGCTAATATCATGGAAAAGAAAAAACTATAGCGTTTGTCATTTACCACTACTTATTTGGACTATAGTGAATTTAATTTTCCCAGAAAAGTTCCTTCCTTCATGCACGGTCTGTGTGTAATATATATATATATATATATATATATATATGAAATAGGATCCCTCCTAAGGAGACGTAGTTTTACATTTAGGATGAAACGAAGACGTAGAGCAAAAAAGTAATTATATTTGGCTGCAGCCGACGTTTCGGGCAACTGTACCCTTTTTCAAGGCCTAATAAATAAAAGCTAAAATTAATACATGACAAAAAAATATAAATGTCGAGAGTTAAAACCTAATCTAGAATACAAAATTAAAACTGTTCAAGAATAAAAATAAAAATTACAAAGTAGAACAGGCATAAGCCAAAATCAAATCAAAAGTAAAAAATATATAAATGACAAAAATATACGAATGATAAAAATAAAACTTAAAAATTAAAAACATTCAAACGTAAAATTGTTAAAAAATTTTACAAATAAAAAGTTGAACGGAATAAAAAGTTAAACGAAAAATCACAAGAGTAAACCGACATACCTTTGCTCACTTGACAGCCACAAGAAACTGAAGCGAAAAGGAGACAGGGTCACGAGGGAAAATTTAGTAGGTAGTTATTCTAATTAATATAAAGAGGATAACAGCCAGAATCAATATTTAAACTAGAGTTCAAAAACTAATACACAAAGATTCATAAATACGAAGGGAGGACGGGCAGTTTAATGATTTAAGATTTTTAAAATTGTCAACAGAAACGGCAACCTTACACTTGATGGAATGACTTCTAATAGCAGCTGTTCTTTCTCGACAAAACCTTCCCTGTCCTATGATTCCTTCGTATATTTTTGTCATTTATATTTTTTACTTTTGATCTGATTTGGCTTATGCCTGTTTCTGCTTTGTAATTTTAATTTTTATTCTTGAACAGTTTTAATTTTGTATTCTAGATTAGTTTTTAACCCTCGACATTTATATTTTTTTGTCATGTATTAATTTTAGCTTTTATTTATTAGGCCTTGAAAATGGATAGAGTTGCCCGAAACGTCGGCTACAGACAAATATAATTACTTTTTTTGCTCTACGTCTTCGTTTTTATCATATATATATATATATATATATATATACAGAGGGACACAAACGGAATATACAAATGGTCAGAATACAATAACATGAATTTTAACGCCGAGAAATTTCAGCTCTTAAGATATGGACGAAATAAAGAACTTAGACAGCATACTATGCCCTAATAGACAGGATATTCAGAGAAGCACAAAAGCAAGAGATTTAGGGGTAATAATGAACGATGATGCAAAATTTGAAACACAGAATCACAGCGATAAACCAAGCAAAAGAGTTACGGGACAGCTACTGAGACCATTCAAAAGAAGGGACGAGAAGGTAATGATTCCCCTGCTGAAAACACTGATCATACCAAGACTTGAACACTGCTTAGCCTTGACGTTCCCAAACGAAAAGAAGAAATTAATAAACCAGAAAAAGTCCAGAGGATTTCACAGCCAAGATTCGTGGCTGCAAAGAACTCATCTGCTGGAAAGACTAGGTAAATTAAATCTGTATTCGCTGGAAAGAAGTAGAAAGAGAGATACATCATAATTTACACGTGGAAAAATAATGGCAAAACTGGTACCTAAACTCAAGCTAAACCCAATTAACACCCAAAGAACATTGGAAAATAGGAAAGGTAGAATGTATATTATTCCCTAACTAAAGGCCAGACAAGGAACACTTCAACACTGGAGGAAAATAGCTTGATTGTCAGCTTCATTATTTAAAAAACTTCCAAAGAACCTCAGAAACGGCAGTGGTCAAAGTCAAAATCTTCAAGACTAGATGCCTGGCTCAGGACGGTACAAAATGAGCCGGGTGTGCCTAACTATGCGCGATGGAGATCGCAAGAAATGAACTCATTCCTACATCAGGCCAGGGCTAGAGGTAAGGCCACCAGCTTAACCTTCGTTTGAAGAGAGATCGACGCACTGAACTTTTTTACCAGGTTTACATCTATTCTTCCTTTCCTTTATAGTGTTTTATAAAGAGGAAATTAAAAAATACGAATTGGGTTTGAAAGTTTAAATCGTTTATCAGGTTTCTGCATGAACTGCGCTAATGGATTCAGAGAATTTTACAGGTAAAATGTTCCGAGCTCTCTCCATCAAAATTAGTAGGAAGTTTAAATTTTAAATTTTTTTAGTTTTACGTACTTTTTAGCATTTTCTTACTTTAATTTTTGCCATATGAGTTTCCTGTATATATATATATATATATATATATATATCACATCTCCCTTTTCGTCTTTCTGTTCTGTCGGATCGATTATTATAGTTGTCAATTGTGTTTCTGTTTAATCAATGCAAATCTCGGTTTTCACAGTTTGCTTGGCAATCGTTTCAATGAGGCATGTAAAGTCCGTTCTTGTTCCTTCCATAAGTCCTTTCAGGTGTAATATATATATATATATATGTTAAACACAGACCGTGCATGGAACAAGGAACTCTTCTGGGAAAATTAAATCCACTATAGTCCGAATAAATAATGGTAAATGACAAATACCATAGTTTTTCTTTTTCATGATGCTAGCCCGACGTGGGCAACGGGTCTCTCGCAAAGAGGTCCCATAAATATAGCTTCCCTCACCAGCTATCTGCAAAGCAGACAGGATCCAGCTTTGGGACATGGATCTAGGGTTTGCAGATAGCTGGTGAGGGAAGCTATATTTATGGGACCTCTTTGCGAGAGACCAGTTGCCACGTCGGGCTAGCATCATGAAAAAGAAAAAACTATGGTATTGTCATTTACCATTATTTATTCGGCCTATAGTGGATTTAATTTTCCCAGAAGAGTTCCTTGTTCCATGCACGGTCTGTGTTTAACATATAAGTTCTCAGGGGACCATTCTGAGTTTGTGTATATATATATATATATATATATATATATATATATATATATATATATATATATCCCGCAATACTGGAGCAGAAATTTCCCTTATAAAATTTTATTTTTTTCTATTTTGTAGAATGTTTCCTTTTTTTTATTATTTCATGAAAAGTTTTGTAAAACAGAATTCAGAATATTCGACACAGGAATTTTCATGTCTAGCTAAATACTACGTCCTTGTCGCGTTCATAATGCTAGAGAGTCATCACATAACAGCGTTTACTGCAGCGACATAAATCAAATCTTAATTGAATTTGTGAAACAGTAAAAACAACCTTACAATAATAATAATAAATATATATTAAACAAGATTCAAAATTTGTGAGAGAAAGAAAAAAAACACGGTTTCAGGTTGTCAATTTTGTTCAATTTGCATCAAAGGGGGAAAAAATCTCTCTTTTTCTAAATAAATCGGTCTCGAAATGAGAATTATTCCAAATGAGAGTGACAATCACGCGGAAAAAGAAAAAGAATGAGAAAAATTTCAATTTAACCTTAATTATATATTCTAAAATCTCCCTTTTGTGCGCGTTCAGCTTTTAAAGCAATTTCATCGTATAGTTTTTATATTGAAATGTAGGAGGAATCGTACATAGAGGGAGCGTCTTCATCTTCAAAGTGTATAATACAATGGACCTTTTTTAAAATACTTTTATTAACTTAGTGATATATATATATACAGGGTGTCCGAAAAGTTTGAAACCATAGGAAAATTGGTTATAATTTTTTTTTTGTTTCAGGGTATCCGTGAATGATAGCGTTAAGTTTACAAGAGCGTATAGAGATTATTCTTCTGTGTGGACATGATGGCTCGTCCCATAGAAGTGTGGCAGATGAATTTAACGGTCTCATCCTGAAAAAAATCCAGTAACACATAGCGCGGTTGGAAAATTATTGAAAAGAAAAGTTTAAAGAAACTGGCTCTGTAGCAGACAAACCACGTTCAGGGCGTCCCAGAACCTCGGAAGAAGTCCGTGAGATTGTAATGGCGAAAATTTATGCTAGTCCTAAAAAGTCATTGAGGCGTACAAACTTGAAAATTGAAGTACCAAAAAGTACCATCCATGATGTTTTGTAGCGCGTGTAAATAAAGTGTTTCTCTTATTGTTCCAGACTTTTCAGACACCCTATATATATATATATATATATATATATATATATATATATATATATATATACTTCCTTCTGGTTATGCACCTCGGTGGTGTAGTGTTTAACGTCGCTAACTACGAATTCATCGGCCCCGGGATCGGGACCAGGTAACTGCAGGCGGCTCGCAGCGAAACCCAGCTGTTCATCCTTCCACACAAAAGAAATTGGTTGGTAGATAAATGGGTGCCCTGAGTAGCGTAGTGGTTAAGACGCTGGGCTGCTGGTGGGGAGTGGTTCAGATTCCACGTTGAACTGTAGGTCTAAGGTGGAGTGACAAACTTGACCTTCGTCAGACTGAACAATTCAGGCGGAAGCAAAACCAAGGTTATATATATATAATATATATATATATATATATATATATATATCTCCGCAAGGGGGTTCTAAGCTCGTGCTCTTGAGTGCTCTTTGTGCTCGTTTGTACGTGCTTGTTCCTGGAGGTTTCACGTGCGCCCTCCCGGCCCTAGCACCCAAGGATGATGGGGCTCGACCCTGCAGTCCTTGTCATCCTTGGTCTTTTTCCACTTCGACTGTCCCCTCCACCCTTTCTTTTTCCTCTGTCTTTCCTCTCACTTTTTCTTTGTTTTTCCGCTGAGATATGCCCTTTAAATAGAGGCGAATCGGTTCTTCCTGAACTAAAAAAAAAAAAAAAAAAAAAAAAAATAAATATATATATATATATATATATATATATATATATATGTTTGTGTGTGTGTGTGTGTGTGTGTGAGTGTAATGTATTTTCTTTACAACGTATGAAATACATCGTTTTTGTATTTCCTTTGCCAAATAAAGTCAGTATTTGTCGCTGTATTTTCAACACAAGATATAAAATACAGTTATGTCATACTATAGAAATACTTCAAAACCCAGACCGTTTGAGCCTTCAAAGGAGCAAATTAATTCTCTCCTTACGTTTACTTTGCAAATAGTGGATGAGGTCGCATACCTGATAAATGTTATTGATTTACAGTATAAACAGTGTTACAGAAATCTCAGACTGTCAGAATGTGAGAATGTGAGAATCTCAGAATCACATTTGTTGTAATGAAAAACGAAACGTTTTTTAAGTTTTGTTTCAAAGCTGCAAATTTTCAGAAATATCATTCGTTTTACAATGTTTGCCACCGTGAATACACCTTGTAACCTTTCAAATGTTCCGTGCGATGATTCTTCACTTCACGAAGGTCAAGCTTGTCGCCCCTCCTCATATATTATATATATATATATATATATATATATATATATATAATATATATATGTGTGTGTGTGTCTGTAAAAATGAACAATGAATAATTCCTATATAATTAAATTTTCATTTTTACATAAGAACCAAAATCGCCTAATGCGAATTTGGAAAAAAAAATTATTTGTTGCTTTCTATTTTTGCAGTTTCACAACCATGCGACCTACCATTTCTATGGTTAAGTCAAATCCATGTTTGTGTCATTGAAGGTTCGTTGTGAGAAGCGAATGTCCCTTAATTTCAATCCTTTAAAGCAGTGGTTCTTAACCAGGGGGGCGCGCCCCCCTAGAAACAGGAATTTCTCTAATTGTATTTGTTATTCTCTTAACGAGAGCATGGGCTAATATTGAGAAGTTATTGAGAATGTTATTTTGATTGAAGGGGGGCGTGGAGGGAAGGACCAATTCCTAGAGGGGGCATGGTAGTAAAAAGGTTAAGAACCACTGCTTTAAAGTATAAACAAGACAATCGACGGTTTAGATCGTTTAACATTTCCATCAGAATGTTACCCATATCTCAATTTTCCATTATTATAGACTTTATGATAATTAATTATTGTTGTCTTGCATCTAACCCTCATCCCTAAATTTTATTAGATTATGCATACATATTGCATGTGGCATGATTTGAACCCTTGTTTGTACTTCTTTATTCATTACTGTATTTCTCTAATTCATCTCTTTTAAATTCTCCCAATAATGACTTGTACTGTACGTACAAATTAAATAACTATGGCGTATTAATTATGAATTGACGTATGGCACAATTTGAATAACTATGACGTCATAAAGTAACGTAATTCTCTTCACATTTTCCATACCTTGAATACCGATCATATTTTTAGTATTCAATGTATGGTAAATTATTTAACATAATACTAACCTTCACACTCTATACGTCATTATGTAAATGTTGTTCAGTCATACATCCACATCTTATCTTGACCATATCTTATCCATATCTTATCATTCATCGACCTACATATTGTCTACCTATTGTCAACCTATTGTGCGACTACCAATATGTGTACAATACTTTGTGCATTCGCACATGTTCCCTGATGATCATGATTACGTACATAGTTACGTACATGTACATACGTTCACATGTATTCTTTTATTTCTTTTCTTTAAATTAATTAATTTCTCGCAATCTCATAAATGCTTATGCAAGTGTTCGAATTCCGCTGACCAGGCGAAAGCGTGCGCGTTTGAGGTGAAAATCTCCTCTCGTTTGCTTCTAATTTATAAAACATTATTATGTGTGTTATGTTATATATATATATATATGGGATGAATTTCACAATAAACACGTATAAATGCTGCAATCCCACAAGGAAAAAGAAAAACGATTCCAAGGCCTATCGTGTATTCAGAGCTACACCTCGTCAGGGAATGAAGAGAGAAGGCAAGATGCCCATAAATATATACAACGTAGCGGAAACCAAAGCAATTAGCACATACTTAACAAGAGTTAATGAGAGGTAAAAGGAATTTTAACAAGATATTCTCAATTTTATACATTCCCGCACTGTTATTGAAATTGTTTTTAAAATGAATAAATACACATTCTAGAATATTTCTTTCTATTATATCTCTGTTTTCAACAAGCGCTTTAGAACTAACCCACTTGATGCTATGATTACAGCTATACATATGGTTAAACAAAGCATTGGAATTATTAGCTGTTCTACACGCATATTTGTGCTGTTTTACCCTAATATATAACGTTTTGCCCGTTTGGCCTATATATACTATTACATTGTGTACATCCAATCGAATACACACAACCAACAACATTTTCCGGACTATTCTTTATTAGGCGTGATTTAACAGTATTATATACTTAAAGACTACATTGATTCCAATTGCTTTAAGTAAAGTCGGACGATACTGAAAATTAACATGGTAAGGTAGGGTAGGAATATTTTTACGCTCAAATTCCTTTACAGTTACATTATTATAATACCTATTCTTGGCTTTCCTAAGACAGTTATCTAAAAATGAAATATGATAACATAATTTAGTACCAATATTCATGATATTGCATAACTCGGAATCTAAAAATTCAGGACTGACAGCTCTCAATGCTCTAAGAAAGAAAATAAAGGATTTAATCGAGGGATGATGGTCAGAACAAAAATGCACATAAGAGTTATTATTATTAGGCTTGCAGTGGGTTTGCAGTATTCATTCATTTCACGTGTTTAATTGTGAAATTCATCCCACATATATATATATATATATACCGTATGTGCCCATGTACTTTATGTTATATTCCTAACATCTTAATTGTCTATTAATATGAAACACTGTAAAAACAAAACAAAGCTATAGTTAACTGTTTAATTGTAATTAACTGTAATAATTTAATATAATGTAATTGATGTACTTTAATGAAACTATAATTAACGATAATAATTTAATATAATGTAATTAATGTACTTTAATGAAACTGTAATTAACAATAATAAGCGAATGTGAATTAATTGGTAGTTATAATCATAACTGTAATAAACCAAAATTACAACGTACTCAGTGATGTACTTGGGATTGTACTCAATGTACGACCCGACATTATGTCGCCATTTAGGAATGTATACGCGACGATATTGTTATTATTTTTTTTTATTATTATTATTTTTTCGTTGGGATAAATTTTGATGTGCTTTTTACTTTGCCATATAATTGGTGACTTGTTATTTTTAAAATTTCTTAATCATTTTTAGATTAAGCTTAATAATGAATCCTGAGTAACTTTTTGCAATGTTCATGTTTTGTATACGTTCTCTCTTCGTTATAAAAGACGAAGTCATGGCTTGCCTAAGCATTTAATTGTAAATCTTAAACCTTTAATTTTTGCTCATATGCATATTTTAGTGTAAAGATGCATAGTTCAATTTTCACTTCCAATTAACTTGGCAGACCCGGAAAACATCACATCTGAAAATACGCTGTTTAAGATAAAAATATGGCTTCTTCTTCCTATATCTTGTTTATCTGTTTAAACAGTGTCACAGCAAAAAAAGTTTACTTTATTTTCAAATATTGTGCAAAAATAATGCAGCTTTTTCAACATTTAATAATAATGATGTTAGCAGTTTTTTGGGTATATAAACCCACAAAAACTCTTCCATGTTGATTCTGATATAGATTACGAGGCTGAGCATTACCTGTAACATTTTAGCAGTAAATTACAGTAAGAAACAGTCTTTATCTTCTCCTTCGAGCCTTGCTCTCTTCAGAGAACTTAGTCATTAAAATCTCCCAATACGTTACAAGAAGAATCGGAGAAACCTCAAAGAATTTAATAAGCCTCTCAGAATCCTCCGAGCCACTATAGAAGAACTCGGAGAGTAGTATAGAAGAAACTACTGCAAGTAACAAATCCGTTGCTGCCTCCTAACCAGAACCCCCGTCGACTTCAACCTAACCCAGACCATAGACGGAGGAGTTAACATATATATATATTAGCGATGTAGGTCACATCCGCATCCGCATCCGCGGAACATCCGCACCCGCATCCGCACTTTGGACTGCGGATGTCGTGCGGATGTGGACCGTTAGATAAAATGTCATTAATAAGCGGAAATTATCAAATTCTACTATATTAATAGAACTAGTTCATTGTGCGCAAAAGTGATGCAAGCGACAAGACGAGAGGCTGTTCTTGTATGAAGTTACTCTCTTGCAACCTACTTAGATCCACGTTACAAAGCTAAGTTATTTTCACCTAGTACATTAGAACGAGTTAAATCATCACTTGGCAAAGCAGTTGAAGAGCTTCAATCTCTTGAATCTGTCGCTTCGCCACCCACCAAAAGAATAAAAGTTTCAGTAACAGAACCAACACCTTCAACAAGCAAATCTATCACAGAATCTGTCTCTCAGTTTCTTGAGTCAAACAGCAATGACGAGACCTACGCGATGTCAAAAGATGTAGTAAAAATGATCGAGAGCTATCACCAAGAAAAACGCCTGGCTGCATGTGACAATCCTATTAGTTGGTGGTAAAATACGCAGAATATCTATCCATACTTGAGTAAACTTGCAAGGAAACATTTAGCCTGTCCTCCAACAAACGTACCAAGCGAGAGATTATTTAGCAGTGTTGGATTAATATATGATGAAAAGAGAAACAGACTGGCAGCAGAAAAGGCAGAAACATTAATGTTCCTTAAGCATAACCTTCCTATAATTAAGTTTGAACATTAAACGATGAACATCTTAGTTTACTTTATTTTAATTACTCATTTATAAATATGCCTAATAAAACTTTAAACTTAATATAAATAGTTATCAAGCTAATTAAAGATCTCTTTCTATAAGGGTGGAGGTTGGGGAAAGAGGTCGGTGGGGTGCATTTGAGTTGGGTTCACGTCCCGCATCCTGGTAACACAATTATGGTTTCTAATTGTGGCTGAAACTCAACAAAATATAACGAATTTATTTGCAGACGAATTCACTAATTGATTTCTATATTAGTTAGATGCTTGATATTATTTTATATGTTCAGAGAAAAGTACAGCAATTATTGTACAATTAATCAATTATACTACATTATAGCTACAGCTCTCTCTATATAATAACTTATTATATACGTTAAACACAACAAATCTCGAATACATCCTAAAAAATAACGAAAATGTAGACATCCGCATCCGCATCCGCATCCGCGGATGTGAAAAAAATTACATCCCTACATCACTAATATATATATATACTGTATATATACCGGCGGATTTACGTATAGGCAGAGTAGGCACGTGCCAAGAGCGGCAAATATTGTCGTATTTCAACCAAAATAGGGCAAAGAAAACAAAAATAGAAAATAACTAACTTATAAGCACAAACAAGTTAAATGGATTCACAAATAAGTTTTAAAATAAATAAAAGAGAAGAGCAGCCTGTAGTAGCAAATTAGCGATATCAAATGACACACCTATAAGGCACTGTAATCCCTGCCTAGAGGCGGCAAAATGCTAAGTACGACTCTGTATATATATGTATATATACATACACAGATATATATATATACACACACAGATATATATATATATGTAAGTACAGACACCCATAAACACCCACACAGACGGCCCCCCCCACACACACGCATACATATATATGCTATTCTGAACTCTCTAACTGTAGGCCTCCTCCTTTAAGGAGAGCACGCAGTACCAGACTTTCTACACTTTCTCATTCCTTTTCTGTCCAACTATCTAATGCAAGGGTTAATCGGTATTTTCAGTCTTTCATCTGCTCAACCAGTGAACTCTGGAACAATCTTCCTCAATCCAGCTTTCCTCCTGTCTATGACCTCCCATCTTTCAAATGCAGAGTAACCAGGCATCTCGAAAACCCCGGACCTTGACATTGGCTCTCTTCTTCTTCTATGCGTTTGCAGGCATTTGCTCTTGGCCCCTCCTTCCTGCATAAGAAAAAATATATATATACGTGTGTGTGTGTGTGTGTGTGTGTGTGTGTGTGTGTGCATTTAAATTTTATGAATGTCCTATTAAATAAAGCTGTGTATTTAAGGCGTACAAAGACTAACACTATCTCTTGTTTTCCAACGGCATATTCAAATGGGAATACTTTGATTAGATTACTTGCCACTATTACAAAATCGAACATTAACAATAATAATAATAATAATAATAATAATAATAATACGTATGAGAAGAAATCCCGTACATATTATAATCATACTTATTTTAATAGGTTCATACTGTTAATTTAAAAATTGTAAATTTTCATTGGTATTTTAACAACAGCAAATATACTTTCAAACAGGGACTGCAATTGAAATTATGGAGTAAATGCATTTGCTAATTTTAAGCTGTTAACTTGAAAGTTGAAGAGCATATTTACTAATCACGAGTTTTAACTGTTATTTTAACAGAATATCAGAATCTCAGAATTACGTGTTCCTTAAAGTTACTGAAAGAACGACCAGTAACCAGCATATTTACAAAAACTGTTCATTCAACAAATTATTACTCTTAATTTAAGAACCAAACCGAAAATGTTCATATTTACAAACTTAATTGTTCATAATAATTGGAAGTGTCTGTAATACAGACTAACGAAAACTGCAGTAAATTGAATACGGCTATGGATGTTCTTTTGTCTGAACTAACACAGAGCGCTGTTGCTTTCACTGCTTTCAGCAAAAAAGTAAGAAATTATTACAAGGTTAACAAGCACTGATTAAAGGCAAAAGAAATTTTAAGAAGATATTGTCAATTTCATACATTCCCGATCTTTTCCGTTTGACTGCCGCCATTGAAACATAAGAGGTGAATGCCCCCAGCCTTCTTTACTTAGCCTTATAAGGCTAACTAACGAAAATATCACGACCTAACCTAACCAATCGTTAGGTCAACTGTACGACCTTGACGATTGGTTACGTTAAGTCGTGATATTTTTGTTAGTTAGCCTTATAAAGCTAACTAAAGAAGGCTGGAGGCCCTGATCTTCAGGTGATCCCCTTATTTTTCTGAGTACACGATTAAAACTTAAAAATTAAGCATGGATCTTTAAAGTAATTAAAATTGTTTATAAGAAACAAAATTTGAAGGGGAAATTAAGAAAAGCTTTTTTATAAAGTAACTTATTTTGTATCATCAAGACATTTCAGTTAAAATACAAAATACAAAAAGTTTAATTATGTTTCAATGGTGGCAGTCAAACGGAAAAAATCCTATAAATGTTGTAACATAATTAGATGTATATTTATTTATCAAGCTTAGGTTTAAGATTCGAGGTGAGCACCATCAGTGTCTCCGCAAATACCAAATCTGTTCACTGCATTGCGGAATACATTCTCAAGCATCTCTGGGGTTATTTTAGCAACTGCCGCGACAATGGGGGTTCGCAGATTCTGCAGGCCTGTAACTCTTGTTTTGTAAACCTCAGACTTTATAAGGCCCCACGCAAAGAAGTCTAATGGTGTTAAATTCGGAGATCGTGCTGCCCAAGGCTTGTTTCCACTACGACCAATCTAGCGATTGATTTGATAAGAGCTCATCAAGGTACGAACGAACGATGTTTGCACAGTGACATGGAGCTCCATCTTCTTGAAAGACAACAGTGTCGAGAATGCCATTTGGGCGAAGCTGAGTTTCAAGAAACTGCTGAAGCACGTCAAGATAAATTGCACGTCAAATCTCTCCGGTAGCTTCTCAAGGAAAAGGTCCGTAAATCTTCGATCTTGTCATACCCAACCAGACATTAAATTTGGGAGAATCTCTCTCCCATTCGTAGAACTCTGTTGGTTTTTCACTAACTCAGATATGACAATTATGTCGATTAACCTTTTCGCATGTGTGGATTGCCGCCTCATCGCTGAAGAGAATGTTGTTTAATAAGTTTTCCGTATGAATTTTTTCAATCAATTCTGTGCACATGGCGGCTTGTTTTGGATAATCCTCTTCGTGTAACTCATGTAGCACTTGAATATGATAACTTTTCATTTTTAGTGTTAATTTAAAACTCCTTAGAACACTCGTTTTTGGTATGCTCAGTCTACGTGATGCTGTATGAGTTAACATTCTAGGATTTGTTTCAACGGTATCTCTTACCAATTCGCCATTTTCTTGAGAGGTACCTAGACGTCCAGATCTTTCCTCATCATGAACAGATCCTGTTCTTTTAAATTTATTGACCAGCTCGCGAATTGCTTTGTCTGTACTTCCTGGTTTGCGAAATCTTCATTCGAATTTTTTTCTCGAATTTCTTTGCACTTCTTCCCCTTGGATACGTAGTGTTACTAACTTACTACCATCACACGTTTTTGTACATCTATCATCATCTTTGGACTGTAGAAAATAAAATAAATATATTATTATTATAGCAAAATAGATATGGACTTTCAGACCACCCTCTACTTACAGACGACGTTGATGCCAGTTATTTAAGCAACGTCAGAAGATATTTAAAATTTTACATGGTAAGGTAGGCTGAGTATATTTTTATGATCAAATTCACTTACATTACACTTATAATACTATTCTTAGCTTTCCCAAGACAGTTATCTTCAAATGGAACAGGATAACATAATTTAGTACCAATATTTATGATAGTGCATAACTCAGAATCTAAAAAGTCAGGACACAACTCTGAATGCTCTGAGAAACATAGAAGAGAAAATAGAAGATTTTATCGAAGGCCGATGGTCAGAATGTCTTTTGCTTTTAATCAGTGCTTGTTAACCTTGTGCTAATCTTGTTTTACCTTTTTGTTTTAATGTACATAGGTATATATTTTGGTCATCTTGACTGTTCTCTTCATTCCTTGACGAGGTGTGTTGTTGAACACACGAAAGGACTTGAAATAATTTTTTCTTTTTTCTTGTGGGTTTGCATCATATAGAGTATATACCTTTAAACCTTTCAAATGTTCCGCGCAATGATTCCTCATTTCACGAAGGTCAAGCGTGTCGCCCCTCCTCTCGAGTTGGCCTGGTGAAGTAGTGAGTTGGTTTCTTGTACTCTCCACCTCACATAGCCAGGTACGTCCGGCTCATCGGGGAGTGTTCTAAGCCAGGCGTCTAATCTTCTTTTGAAGATGTCCACTGCAACATCACTCGTGTTCCTTAGGTCTTTGGGCAGCTGATTAAACAGTTTTGGTCCTCTCACAACAAAACTATTTTCTTTCAGGGTTAAGGATGTTCCCTGTCTAGCCTTTAATTTGGAAACACGACACAGTCTTCCTTTTCTACTTTCCACTGTTGTTCGGGAGTTACAGGGTTCAGAGTAAGATTAGGGACTAGTTTCACCATTATTTTCCAAGTGTAAATAATGGTGTATCTCTCTCTCCTCCTTTCCAGTGAATATAGGTTTAATTCGCGTAACCTTTCCCAGTAGTTTAGTTCTTTGCACCCCTTGATCTCGGCTGTGAAGCTTCTCTGAATCCCTTCTAGTTGTCTAACGTCTTCTTTTATATATGGGGATGTTAGGACCGAGCAGTATTCCAATTTGGGTATGATCAGTGTTTTCAGTAGAGGAATCATTATATTCCAATCCCTTCGTTTAAAATTCTCAGTATCTGCCCAATTACTCTCATTGCTCTGTTTACTGCTATCTTATTTTGTGTTTCAAATTTCGCATCATCAGTCATTACAACCCCTAAATCTTTTGCTCTAGAATTTTTCTGAATTTCCTGTCCATTTAGGTATAATATTCGATGGATTTTAGGTCCTCTCTTTTTCCGTACCGTAACAGCTGAAATTTTTCAGTGTTAAACTTCATATTGTTGTCTTCCGTCCACTTGTAGATTCTTTTCATGTCGGTTTGTAAAGATCCTATATCTTCTTGGTTTCTTATTTTTCTACTGATCTTTGTGTCATCGGCAAAGGATGTTACTGTGCTGTCGAGGGTAACGTCCTCATCTATGTCAGTTAGCATGATTATGAAGAGTAGTGGAGCTAATACTGTTCCTTGTGATACTGAGCTGAGGACCTCTGATTCTGATGAAGATACTTCTTGTACTGTAACGACTTGCCGCCGCTCACTAAGGAAATTATATATCCATTTTCCTACTTTTCCTATTATTCCCATTATGTATTATGATTCCATGGTCACACTTGTCGAACGCTTTGGCAAAGTCTGTGTATATTACATCATAGTTTTCATTACTTTCAAGTGCATCAATAATGTTGTTGTAGTGTTCCATTAGTTGTGATAGGCATGATCTGCCTGACCGAAACCCGTGTTGGTTATCATCTATTTTTTTCTGATTTTCCAAAACGCCATAGATTTTCTATCTAACTATTCTTTCAAATATTTTAGTGAGATGAGATGTAAGCGACACTGGCCTATAGTTTTGGCCTCGGATCGATCTTCTTTATATATTGGGACTATGTTCGCGCTTTTCAGGATTTCTCCCGTGTCTAGTGATCGTCTCCATATCCAATAGGGGCTCAGCGATTGCATTCTTGCAGTTTTTGATCGGTGTGGCATTCCATTTGCCCGGTCCTGCCGCTGAGTGTGCTTTCAGTTTCCCTATAGCTTGTGTAATATCATCTGTTGTAAAGTTGAAGTCCGTTATTCTTTCCCCTTGTAGTTCTTCAAAAAACGCGTTTCTATCGCATATCAGTTTGTCAGTTTTTGGGATACTGAAAGATGATTCGTACTGAGCTCTTAATATTTCGATACTTCTGTTAGATCATCAGATAAAGCACTGTCTTTGTTTTTGAAAGGTCCGATAGTCGCATGGTTTTTCAACTTCCTTTTTGCAAAATTATAGAAGTATAAGGTTGTAACATATATTCTGCTCGATTTTTTAGTTCATTCAGAACAAAAATTAAAGAACTTATAAGGACAAATTTGCTCGAATTTTTAGTTTATTCACAACAAAAATTAAGTGACATAATGACAAATTAATCATCAATATAATTCCCTTCTTTTTCTATAACCTCCTCCCACCCGTAGAAAAGTTTTTTATGCCACGTTCGAAGAAATCCCTTGGGTTCGAGTTGAAAAAAGCGATCACTTCGTTTTCGATAGCTTCTCTGGATTGCAACTTTTGTCCATCTAGGTGGTGTTGCAGACTTCTAAATAAATGGTAGTCTGAAGGTGCGATGTCTGGAGAATAAGGTGGATGAGGCATTTTTTCTCAACCAAATGCCTCCGATTGGGCAGTGGTGATTTGAGTAGTGTGAGGGCGCGCGTTATCCTGTTTTTTTTTGTAATGCCATCTTCAATCGTTGGAGTTGTTGGCAGTAGACTTCAGCTGTGATTGTTTGGTTATCTGGCAGAAGCTCAAAATGAATAATTCCTTGCATATCCCACCAAACGCATAGCAAAATTTTTTTTGGATGGGGTCCATTCCTTGGCTGAGGTTCAGGCTTTGTTTCACGGCTAAGCCACTGATGTCGACGCTTAATATTGCTATAAAGGACCCATTTTTCATCCCCAGTGAAAATTCGATTGTTTTTTCTTATATATATTAACGATTTAGATGTCGGCCTAGTCAATACAGTTTCAAAGTTTGCGGATGGCACGAAGTTGGGTGGTAGGGCGATTAATGACGAAGATAGAGGTAAAATCCAGGAAGATCTGAATAAAATCGTTGATTGGTCAATCACATGGCAAATGAGATTTAACGTCGATAAGTGCAAAATTTTACATATAGGTTCGCGTAACGGTAATTTTGCGTATAGTATGTCAGGGAAGGAGTTAGCAAGCGTAGAGCAGGAAAAAGATTTAGGAGTTATAGTCACTGGTGATTTAAAAGTAGCGAAACAAAGTACAGCAGCGGTCAATAAAGCGAACAAAATGTTAGGTTTTATAGCTCGGAATTTCGAGTACAAATCGCGTGATATTATTGTTCCTCTTTATAAATCATTAGTTAGACCCCATTTGGAGAACGCGATCCAATTTTGGAATCCGCATATGCGAAAAGATATAAAGGGTGTTTCAAAAGTCTTTACCCTTTTTTCCCCAAGGACGTTAAACCGCACGGTCAATCCTGGGATGGCGCTTATTTCCGCGAACATGTGTTGAAGGAAAAGGTGCTTCCATTTCTGCGGACTTCTCGAAATCGACAAGGAAGGTTCGATCGAGTGACTTTCCTTCACGACATGGCTGGTTGCATGAAGGCCAACGCGACTCACGCGCCCTTGGACGAGCAGAAACTTGATTTCTTTCGTTATTCCGGGTTCGGACGGTGGCCGGGCAACTCGCCTGACCTTAACCCAGCAGAGAATTTGGGCGCAATTGTCAAAGCTCGCGCAGAGGAGCAGTTGGATGCGATCCCGGATGTCGAAGATCGAAATTCTCGTGAGACACTTGTTCGAGTATTGTCAGCGGTCCTTGAATCGATGCAAAACGACACGCAATTGTTCCGCAATCTGCTCAAATCTTTCCGAACGCGTTTGGATAAAATGCACCAAGTTGGCGGAAAATCAATAAACATTTTATAAAGGTTTGTGTTGAATGTATGGTCACCTTAGGGTCCTTCGGGAAAAAAAGGGTAAAGACTTTTGAAACACCTTTAGACAATATCGAAAGAGTTCAAAGATGAGCAACTAAGATGATTCCGTCGCTTTGGTCGAAGTCGTACGAGGATAGACTTAAGGAGTTAAAACTGACTACACTCGAGACGAGGAGGCTAAGGGGTGATCTAATCTAGGTTTTCAAAATTATGAATGGTTCGATAACGTAGATAGAGATAGCTTTTTCGAAATATCTCAACATAATAGGACTAGAAATAACGGGTGTAAGTTGACAAGTAGAAGGTTCGAGACAGCAGTTTTTCCAAAAACTTTTTTACGCATAGAATAGTAAATAGGTGGAACAGTTTGCCGGTAGAAGTAATTAGTAGTACGTCTATAAACATGTTTAAAAATCGATTAGACGCATATGTTGATAGATTGGGTATAGTTTAAGGTAGTAAAATTAAGGCTTTGTGGTTTCGGAACCGACGCAAAATTGTAGGTCCTCTCCGCCACACGGAGGACATGCACAATACACAATTACAAACACAGTTAGGTAGACCAGCTATGAGTGGATCCAGGGTCTTTGTTGGTCTGAAACATTATAACATTATAACAAAAACGGTGCCTGCAGTTGCCGAGAATGCAGTGATGTGCAAATATCGATTCGATGTTGAAGATTCGCTTGTGACAAATCATGCGGAACCTATTTTCCAACCTTCACTTCTTTTCCTAACAGCTTCAAATGACGATGAATGGTCATATGACTAATGCCGAGTTGCAGGCCAAGTTCTCTTACAGTTACCGTTGGGTTTTCCTCTGCTGTTGCTTTCAGCAACTCTTCATCTAACTCATTTGGTCGTCCTGTTCGTTGATAAACTTTCAGACTGAAGTCTCCATTTCTGAACTTCTCAAACCATCTCCTACACATCCATTCGCTCACACTATCATTTCCATAAACTCTTTGAATGTTTTTTGTGGATTCACTAGCGTTAGATCCTTTATGGAACTCATCCAGCATCACATTTCGAATATGCTCTTTCGTGGGCTCTATGTTTTTTCAATTACTGTAATATCGTAGGGGTGGCGTTGTAACTGTATGAAAAGCACTAGAGAAAATATTCATTAGCCTAATCCTATACTAGTCTAAACCTACACTAGCCTAAGTCATTCTGTATCATTCTGTATCGTGATAAAACATGTGCGAACCTGTTGCAACATTTCTAAAACTATTATCTTCTTTTTCTGAATGCTTCTAAATTATTTCCTGTATGACGCAATTGATACTCTGCAGTTATCATTTAATATTTTTCTGATGTTATATTTACAGTTACTTAATTTTGCAGTCACTCTTTTTCTCTTTCGGAACAATGACCTCTTTTGTCTCTCGAACCTGCTTCTCTTTCCCCTTTGTTGTATTTTTGGGACATGTCTTTCCACAATTTGCGGCGTCTTCTCCTCTAAGGTCATTAACATCTCTTCCATTGTCTTGGCCTCGAAGATGGATTTCCAATCTATTACTTCCTTGTTAGGTGCAACATCTTCCTAGTTTATAACTTCGGCGTGAAAATTTAAAAATTTCAAATTTGCTTCTTTCTGTTGTTCGTGTTCTTTCCTTTCTTGTTGCTTTTATATTGGTTGTTATTTCAATAATGTTGTGATCCGATATTATAGTTGGGGATATTTCTACATTATCAATTAGGTTGCTGTTGTTTGTAAACACCAAATCTAGGCAGTTTTTTTTGGTATTGTCTGTTATTTCTTGTGTTAACATAAATTCATAAAGCCAGAGCTCGTAGCATTTTTACCTGTTCCTGGTCTTCCCGTGTGCCCCCCTTGTCCTGGTGTACACATATATTTTTTCCTATCCTTTTATATTTCATGAATGGAAAATTTTATATATATATACAGGGTGTCCCAGAATTAACTATCTATTTCAATGAAATCGGACAAATTTTAAAAAAACACACTTTTATTTATGTTTATCATGTTTAATATGTGTTAAAAATGTATAAATTTCTAAATTTTTTTCATAATTTTATTTTCATAATTTTTTCATTATCTGGTCCAATGAAAGACCGTTTGAAGTCATAGAATGGCAAAGAGACTCTCCAAAAGTTAACGTGTGGCTTGGAATGACCAAATCCAAAATTTATGGCCCATTCTTCTTTGCGGAAGCAACTGTAACAGGTACCGTCTACCTTGATATGCTTCAGCAGTTTCTCGAACCACAGCTTCTTGATGATGGCATTCTTGATAATGTTGTGTTTCAAGAAGATGGAGCACCATGTCATTATGCTCTAATTGTTCGAGAATACCTCAACAGACGCCTTCCGAATCGGTGGATTGGACGTGGAGGACCTCGACCTTGGCCTCCGCGTTCTCCGGATTTGACACCCCTGGATTTCTTTGCATGGGGTTTCATAAAAACAAAGGTTTATCGCCAAAAGATCAATGCTTCTTGTTGAAACACAACATTATCAAGAATGCCATCATCAAGAAGCTGTGGTTCGAGAAACTGCTGAAGCATATCAAGGTAGACGGTACCTGTTACAGTTGCTTTCGCAGAGAAGAATGGGCCATAAATTTTGGATTTGGTCATTCCAAGCCACATGTTAACTTTTGGAGAGTCTCTCTGCCATTCTATGACTTCAGACGGTCTTTCATTGGACCAGATAATGAAAAAATTATGAAAATAAAATTATGAAAAAAATTTAGAAATTTATAAATTTTTAACACATATTAAACATGATAAACAAATAAAAGTGTGTTTTTTTAAAATTTGTCCGATTTCATTGAAATAGATAGTTAATTCTGGGACACCTGTATATATATATATATATATATAATTACATAAAGTGGTATTTTATATTAAGTTTACTTTATGATTTATATTTTTTATTTAAATCTATTTGACCTCTAAACCAACTTATATAAAATTCAAACCTTCGTTTCTCTGCTGTTTGTCTGGTCAGGGAATAACTGAAAAGCCTTTAACAAAAATAATGTATTAGTCAAAGATTTAACGCTAAACCACTCGCAATGCAAAAGTGAAATTTTTGACAGAAATGAATATTTGATAATAATAAGACAATTAAGTAAAATGCACAAGCAATTTAAATGTAACTGTTAGACAATTTTAATCTACAATTGGTTATTATTTAAGTGAATACAGCCGTACTGTAATACGCAAGACCATTTAAAATGAATGGACCCATACATAATACAATTTATCTTTAGAGTAAATTGGTCTCTCCACCCGCCCTTTTTGACCATCTTAGCTAGGTGCATAATACATTTTCATAGAATCATTTGAATCCTATTCTTGTTAATGCCGTATACAATTTTCATGTATTTATATATCGAATGTCAGCAGCTCAGTCCGTTTTCTTTCGGAGCAATTTAGGATGGACTATTCTGGAGTCTCTTCAGTTACAAAAAGTAACACGGAGTTTCTCCGTTTTCTTCCGTTAAATTTTAAGAAAAGCCTATTTCAGTATTTTATTTATTCAAGCCAACTCGTTCGCTTCAAGAGTAATTTACTCAACTTAGAGGAACAATTTAACTTTTATTTTTAGCCACACACCATTCCTTATGTACGCATTTAAGTTAAATTTCAAAAAGGGAATTAATCTAACTTCGTTAACTTTTTGGGTGAACCATTTCTTTGATGTTAGGAATTCTAAATACAAATTTTGTGTAAGACATTCGTTCAACAAGTCTTGAGATGCACTGCTCTCACCCGAGCGAAGGCAAGGCTGCCGCTATTCCGCATACTTATATGACGTCACAATTCGAATTTTTTCTCTGGTTATTGTAGTTTTTAGAAAATGTGGTATAGCCTTATAGGTATAACTAATTTGATTTAAGTTATTTTGTTATTCATACAGGTTCTACAAATTGAAATGTATATCAATCTGTATTTCAGAGAGAATATTAATGTCTGTTAGCAATCGGATTTATAATTAGTATGAATATTTTAACATCCATCAGATGCTTTGTTGACTGATATATATATATATATATATCATTTACACTTTTTGTTGTGAATTAATACCAACTTTGTTAATTTTCATGTTTTATTACAGATTTCATATTTACAAAATAGATAAATATATCATATCATCCCTTACCATATTTATACAAAATACTTGCCCATACTGCCAATTTTAAACACTGCTAATCATGTCCTGACTGGGTTTGAATTTCAGGCAACCACCCTGTGCTCTCACAGCTTCAGACATTACAATAAGCAGCATTGATAGATGGAAGCTGCAGGGAGTTACGTGATTTAGTTTTCATTAAATTTAATTTTGAAAAAAGTCGTTCTTCGTGAGCATACGATGCGGGTAAAGATAATACCTGCAAGGCAAATTGTGATAATATAAGGAATTTATGTGATTCCTCATTGTCTTTAGCATTCATTAGGCTTTTATAAAATTCTGTTACCTCGCAATTATAGTCTTTAAGGTCTTGTGGTAATGTGGTAGTGTCCAAATTTCTCCACTCATCATCTAAATGCTGCATATTGCTTTGGTAGCAAGGCTGCCGTTTTGAAGAATTTTGTCTGCTAGTGCGTTATTGACGGACGTGGAACTGGCGGATCTCATTCCACATCAATGCGGAATAATTCCTCACTTTTTAAATATGACAATTTTAATATGAAAAACGTAATAAATGTTAACAGAAATCCTATATAAGGTGTTTTTATTCAATTCCTTTGTTTTAATTAACATATATTTTATAATGGATTATAGAAAGGAGCCATATGTGTGACCTCAAAGACTGTAATTGCGAAGTAACAGAATTTTATTGGAAGGAAGTAAAATTGTTGAAAAGGTTGATAGATAAGTTGTTAAAAGGAGATTGTAGACACCAAACGACCAGGAAAGTACTCCGGGGGAACATTAGACAGAAGACAGGGCGTGCCGGAACGCCTGTTTCTCCTGTCACTGTCCTCCTTAGCTGATCTTTTTCCGTGTCTCATCTACCCTGTGAGCGGTCCAGCATGCTCTCAAACCACACACTTCTCTCCCTATTTCTCACTATATATACATTCATCTTAAACACTACATAATCTTTTCAAAATTAAAAAAAATGGCATCAACTTCAAGAGCCTGGGAGTCCCCTGGGGAGGGGACCATAAATGTCCCCACTTCTGGCTCCCCTGCTGCCGATACCGGAAACGCAGAACTGGGCAGTGGGGCTGGATCTGCTATCGCCCATTCAAGATGTTCTGGGCCTCTGTCTGATTCACTTTCCATAAACTTCTGCAACATTCATGGCCTTTTCTTAAATTTTCAATCTGTTGAGCACTACCTCTCCTCCTCTAAACTTCACCTTCTCTTCCTCACTTAAACTCAGGTGTCTGTGACGATTGACAGCAACCCCTTTTCTGTACCTTCTTACTTTCTCTATACTCAATTTCACTCCAAAGGTGGATGTTGCGTATATGTACACAATGACCTAACGTATTCTCATATTCCCGAACTCAAATATTCCGAATTCTATACCCTCTGGCTACGGCTCACATGCCAATCTCAAACTAAATACATCCGCGCTGTTTACCTTTCTCCTAATTCTATTGACTATAGAAAATTCTTTGACTGCCTTACTTCCAAAGTGGAATGCATTATTTCCAGCTCTCCCTTTCCTAAAACCTCCATTTTAGGAGATTTCAATGTTCACCACCACCTTTAGCTTTCCTCCCATTTCACTGTCATACCTGGTGAACTAGCTTACAACTTTTCTACCCTAAATGACCTAGAGCAGATTATACAGCACCCTACTCGTATCCCCGATTGCCTTGGAGATCAGCCCAACATTCTGGATTTATTTCTTACCTCTCATCCTTCTTCTTTCTCTGTCAAACTTTTTTCTCCGTCGGGCTCCTCCGACCACAATCTTTGAGCGTAAAAATATCCTTAGCCTACCTGACCATGTTAATTTTCAATATCTTCCGACTTTACTTAAAGCAATTGGTATCAATGTAGTCTTTAAGTATAATAACACTGTTAAATCACGCCTAATAAAGAATAGCCCGGATAATGTTGTTGGTTGTGTGTATTCGATCGGATGTATACAATGTAACCCAGTATATATAGGCCAAACGGGTAAAACGTTAGATATTAGGGTAAAGCAGCATAAATATGCGTGTAGAACAGCAAATAATTCTAATGCATTGTTTAACGATATGTATAGATGTAATCATAGTATCAAGTGGGATAGTTCTAAAGCGCATGTTAAAAAGAGAGATATAATTGAAAGGAATATTCTAGAATGTGCGTTTATCCATTTTAAAAATAATTTCAATAACAGTGCGGGAATGTATAAAATTGACAATATCCTGTTAAAATTCCTTTTGCCTCTCATTAACTCTTGTTAATTATGTGCTAATCTTTTTGTTTTTCGATCCCGCTGTATATAATTTGGTCATCTCGCCTTCTCCCTTCATTCCCTGACGAGGTGTATTCTGAATACACGAAAAGCCTTGGAATAATTTTTATTTTTCCTTGCAGGTTTGCATGACATGGCGCTTCGTTTGTTGAAAAAAATCTAAATATCCTGCAGGAGAAGTTGCCGCTGTTTATGGAGATGCGCCACACAAAGTTTTTCCAACAAGACAGAGTGCCATGTCACCTCACCAAAGCCGTATCTGATTGGCTCCGAAATTCGGGTTTTCAGCTGATCGGGCCTTGGCCGGGAAACTCGTCCGATTTAAACCCGATAGAGAACTGCTGGTGAACCGTCAAAGAAAAAGTTACCTGTCACAATCCTACATCATTGAATGATTTGCTTGAAAACATAAAGAAGGTGTGGGCGCAGGAAATTACGCCGGAGTATTGCGAAATACTGATAAATTCCATGCCACGACGTATCGCCGAAGTGCTGAAAAAAAGGGTAAATGTACGAAATACTGACCGCAATTCATTAGTATGTTTTGTATGCTTCAGTAGTTTCTAAATACATCTTTTTTACCATTTATAGTTTTGGTATTTTACTTTTACGTTAAAACAATTTTTTTAAATTGATGGGGTGATGCGTGACTTATGGCCACCACTGTGTGTGTGTATATATATATATATATATATATATATATATATATATATATATATATATATATATCAACGTAAAGAACGACGCTTGTATAGGAGATATTCCGCGCAAGACGAGAGAGAGAGAACGAAACAAATGAAAAAATGAGGTAACCACCCGGGTGGTTACCTCATTTTTTCATTTGTTTCGTTCTCTCTCTCTCGTCTTGCGCGGAATATCTCCTATACAAGCGTCGTTCTTTACGTTAATTATACTGCGTGTTTGCAGTTAAATGTGTATATATATATATATAATATATATATATATATATATATATATAATATATATATATATATATATATATATACTATCTATGTTAAAATTGTAGTTTAGCACCCAACTGGTGACCCTATTTTTGTGGGGGTTTCTGGTACAGTTTTGTCTCCTCTTCCCAAATACAGAATCTAAATTTGTCGCAAATAAATATTAAAAAATGTACAGCTGTTTGATGTTTACCTAGTTGAAATTGCAGTTCAGCACCCAACTGGTGACCCCATTATTTCCTTTTGGTTTTTAACGCAGTTTTGTCTCCTCTTTCCAAATACGGACTGCAAATTTGTCGCAAATAAAAATTTGCACCCGGCAGCGTTTTTGCTTTCGTTTTTAGGATCGCCGGTGTTGCGAGCATCAGTGTCAAGAGTATCGCGGATCATGGCATTTAATGGTTGTAGTACGTCTTACTACGAGACAATTCAGGAATTGCACTAACAATGTGAATTACGAAGTGATCAGCATATTTTTAGGTGTAGAAGACAAATTAAATATAATAAAAGCAAGCGATTTAGAACATGTGACTTCAGTGAAAGTTGGTTTAAGGACACGTGGTTAAAAGCGTCCCATTTAAGTCCACATAAGAATATTTTGTTTATTATGAATATCTGAGAAAGCAATTTGTTCATAAATTTGTTTCTGGGAATTTAGAAGTAGGTAATCATACTACTGTTGATTGGCGAAGTTTTTGTTCGAAAGTTTGCCAAAATTGGTTAAAAAATCAAGGACCAATAGGTAGACAGAATGTTATCGTAGAAATAGACGAGTCAAAGTTCGGCAAATCGAAATATAATAGAGTAAGGGAAATCAGAGGTTTTGGGTTTTTGAAGGGATTAAAAGAATGACCAAGAAGAAAATCATTGGGCCTGTCAAAGACTGTTCTGCTGAAACATTAGTGTCCCTCATCAAGAAATACATTTTTCCAGGCACAAATATCCATTCCGATTGTTGGCGTGTGTACGGTAAATACGCACGGAAATATACATCACAGTGCGTACGGTACGCTAAATACGCACAGATATATACATCACAGTGTTAATCACAGTGAGAACTTTGTAGATCCCAGCAATTTAGAAATCCATACACAAAACACTGAGAGGCTTCGGAAACACATCAAATACTGGGTTCTAAGGCCTGGAAATCGTGCTATGTATTACGAACAAAAATAATAATAATAACTGGTAGAACAAAACCAAATATGAACAAGGTTAAGGTATCTAAGGAAGTTAAGATACTCAATAAGCAAGGTATTTAATATTTTTATATTTTAATTATATAATATTTAATAATAATAATTAAATTTCATTGTCTAATATACAAATAAATACGAAGGTATAATCTTAGCTGAATACTTTAAGGGTTATATTAATAAAAATAATAAAAATAACAGTTGAGGATTGTACAGTATGTTCTATATTCAAATTATTCCAATGGGTTTTTAATCATTCATGCATTCATTTAAGAGTGGATCTCTTTCGTGACCGGACAGCTCATACCAGGACGACACATACCCGGACAACTTATATCGGACAACTCAGACCCGGACAACTCATACCTAGGACAACTCATACCTAGGACAACTCATACTCTCTTCAACAATTACCACCCCAATGTTGATCTTTTCATCTATATCCACCCCGAAAGTTTAAACTCTGCAAATTAACTAAAATAAGATAAGAAAACAATAACAACAAATTTATTATTTATTGCAAACATATAATAAATAGAGAACCATTATTTACATAGGATAAAATTTGAATGCCCGGTTAGGTCAACTGTACGCCCTTGACGATTGGTTAGGTTTAGTCGTGATATTTTCGTTAGTTTTAACGAAAATATCACGACTAAACCTAACCAATCGTCAAGGGCGTACAGTTGACCTAACTGGGCATTCAATGAACCCAACCGGGTATTCAGTTGACCTAACCGGGCATTCAATGAACCTAAGTGGGCATATATATATATATATATATATATAACTTGCATAAATTTTAAATGTTTAAATTTCATTTTTAATTTTACAAAATAAATGTTTTCATTTCAAAATGTTTTCATTAATAACTTGCATGAATTCTAAATGTTTAAATTTAATTTTTAATTTTACAAAATAAATGTTTTCATTAATTTTTCATTTTTTTTCTGGTCCTAGGTATGAGTTGTCCTAGGTATGAGTTGTCCTAGGTATGAGTTGTCCTAGGTATGAGTTGTCTGGGTATGAGTTGTCTGGGTATAAGTTGTCCTGGTATGAGCTGTCCTGGTATGAACTGTCCTAGAACCGATTTCTTTAAGGTCTTGCGACTAAGTTACTCTCATTCTGGAGCCTCCGTGGAATGGTTCTTCTGCTGACTAGAGTAGGGAGCTCGGTTTATATCTGGGCCCTGGTGATGAAAGGATTTACCTATGATTTCCTTCTGGTCGCGTTCAATCACTGCGTTGAGTCGCTATTCTGACTTTCTGGATCTTCTTTATGGTTTGTGCTCACCAACCACGAAAATCCTCCTTTTGATCTTAATCATACTGTACTGCCAAAAAAGCTACTTTAAATCAAGAGTCTACCCGAGTCTACCATTGACTGTAACTTGTATGAGCATTTTCACCTGGCTTTACTTCTCTGGGGAATTTTCTGTTTTTCTATTTTTAATCCGTGTATATTAGGCATTCACTAAATATTGCACATGAATTAAAAGAATAAGTGTGAATTTACAGCCATCTCTTGGGATAAACCACAGAACCACTAAAAGTCTGCGAAGTGTATTCGCAGAAACATGATATTCTTTTTAATGTTACAAAAACTAAGGTTATGCAATTTCAGCCTGAAAGCTGTAAGCAGCCAGCTGATATTAGGCTTAAAATGAAAGGTGAAGTCGTTGAGGAAGTACAAGAGTTTAAATATTTGGGTCAAACCATTACAAGCTCCTTGAGTGATGACTCGGATATAAGAAAACAATCTCGAAGCCTTTGTGCTAAAGCGAATATGACCATAAGGAACTTTTGGTTCTGTAGAAGTGCAGCTAAAGACACACTCTTTCGTACTTTCTGCAGTAATATTTACGGATAGCAACTCTGGGTGAATTATAAAAAAGGTTCTGGCAGAACCCTAAATTTGCTGTATAACAGGTCTTTTGGACTCTTACATAAATTACCCCCGAGATGCTCAGCTTCGCAAATGTTTGCTACTCGCAATGTCCCAAGCTTCCCGGAGCTAACAAGACGTGCTCAATACAGTCTAATGCAAAGAATTAAAATATCAACCAACCCGATTATCCAAGCTATCCATGAGTCCTGCCGTTTATCCTCTAAGCCAAGGGTGGGGAAACTTTTCAGTCGCAAGGGCGAAAATCGATAACATAAACACCACCGCAGGCGTCTGGCAAATTTTAAGCTTATATACTGTACAGCGTGTCCCAAAGAAATGTATACCCACTTTGTTCGATAATACCAGCTATGAGGATAATAAATATATTACTTTGTATATGTTTTTTAATAAAGAATTTTCTCCTAAATCTAAATATGTAATTATTTTTATTAAAAATTGAAGAACAAAAAAGTTACAGATGTTTAAATTATAATTATTATTTTCGAGACTTCATGTGCGATATTTTCTAATATTTTAACCGACTGTTTTGAGATACTTATGTTTAGTGTTGATAGTGAAGCATAAATGTTGTAATTATTAGTTAATTCAAAAAATTTACAAATTCCATGGTTAAATGACAGTTTATCTAAGATGTTCGACGTCTTCCAGAACGTTGTTTTTGTAAGTTTTGCACAGTGCCGTCGGTTTCAAACTTATCTCGTATACGTGCAAAAATATTAGAAAATATCGCACATGAAGTCTCGAAAATAATAATTATAATTTAAACATCTGTAACGTTTTTGTTTTTCAATTTTTAATAAAAATAATTACATATTTAGATTCAGGAGAAAATTCTTTATTAAAAAACATATAAAAAGTAATATATTTATTATCCTCATAGCTGGTATTATCGAACAAAGTGGGTATACATTTCTTTGGGACACGCTGTATATAAGATGTATTTTAAAAAGCTATTTGCTGGGCTGTAAATAAATAATTTTTAGTAAATAATAAATACCTAAGCGGGCGAATTGAAATTAGCTCGTGGGCGAAATTTCGCCCGCGGGCGAGGGTTTCCCCACCCCTGCCTAAGCTATGGGCTTCTTGGTACGAAAACGTCTGTCTGTAGCTCCAGTTAACTCCGACATTACTGTATTATTTCTAATCAATTGTATATATTTCTATCCTTAGTATGTGAACTGTCATTGTATTAATAATATTTGTCATATGAATTATAGTCTGCCAATAAACCTTTTCTTTTTCATATATCTATCTATCTATCTATATATCTATATATATATTATATATATTATATATATATATATATATATATATATATATATATATATATATATATAATATGATGTTCTAAAATTACCTAGTAAACTTTTAGACGTTTGTCGATCAGTAGTGGGACGTTGTAAACAATGTGTTAAAGTTGAAGGAAGACACTTTGAACATCTAAAATAAACAATTATTGTTGCTTTTCTTAGTGTTGCTGTATTTGAAAAAAACTGCACTAGGACCTCCCTACCCAAAAAAAAAATGTGGGAGTCACCAGTTGAGTGCTAAACTGCAATTTTACCTTTACCTAACTTAACCTAACCTAACCTAACTTAAAAAATGAATAAAACAAAAGATATAAAATGTTGAATAATAGATTTAAACTCTCTTCGGATGACTCGAGTCATCCACTTACGTGGGTGACTTCCTGCAGGTTTGGTTAATGCAATATATTTTCGGATTCGATCTTAATCATCAGATTTTATTTTATGACCAACGCATGTAACTCAGTGAGTAACATCGTTTCCTTATAAGGGAAGTAAAGACATTGAGGTGGGAGATTCAACGCCCGAGGGTGCCGGTATAAACAATCCGCGAGTTAACCCAGTAGGCACATCTGTCCGGTCTTAGCGTTGTATACTAGTTTCTGGAGCTTCTGATTAATTATACTTATTAGACTTTACGTAGAGTGTACATATAAAGTACAAAATGGTCTGTACATTTAAAATAAACTGATTATCGCAATCATTACGCACGTAATCTTTCCTTCAAGCAAAACTTTATATCTTTCAAGACCCCAATTGTAACTCATTAAGTCTCGTCAAATTCCAAACTTTTTGTATAGTAAAATCGATGCGTAAATGGTACAAATGTGTGAAATTTGTATAATGAAAGGAAAGTGTCTCATCCTTTCATCTTCGCTGTTTCTCTTTTTAAATATTCATTTTCCGTTTGATGATCAAGACTTTTCTAGTCGCGATTCAAATTCAATTGCGAATCAATCGACACGACAGAGATCAATCGAAGACAAATGTGCCAATGCAAATAGAACCACATTCCACCTGTAAAGCGAAATACTAATCTCTCTTTTCTCTCTCTCTCTCTCTCTCTCTCTCTCTCTCTCTCTCTCTCTCTATATATATATATTATATATATATATAACCTTACCTTACAACCTTACAAAGGTTCCGCGCGATGACTTCTCATTTCGCGATCTTGCGCTCTCCACCTCACATAGCCAGGTACGCCCGGCTCATCGGGGATTGTTCTGAGCCAGGCGTCTAGTCTTCTTTTGAAGATTTCCACTGCAACTCCCTTCGTGTTTCTTAGGTCTTTGGGCAACTGATTAAACAGTTTTGGTCCTCTCACTACAAAACTATTTTCTTTCAGGGTTAAGGATGTTCCCTGTCTCGCCTTCAATTTGGGAATACGACACAGTCTACCGCTTCTACTTTCCACCGTTGTTTGGGGAGTTATGGGATTCAGAGTAAGATTAGGGACTAGTTTCTCCATTATTTTCCAAGTGTAAATAATGGTGTATCTCTCTCTTCTCCTTTCCAGTGAATATAGGTCTAGTTCTCGTAACCTTTCCCAGTAATTTAGTTCTTTGCACCCATTGATCTTGGCTGTGAAGCTTCTTTGGATCCCCTCCAGCTGTCTAATGTCTTCTTTTTTATATGGGGATGTTAGGACCGAGCAGTATTCCAATTTGGGTATTATCAGGGTTTTCAGTAGAGGAATCATTACATTCCTATCCCTTCGTTTAAAGGTTCTCAATATCTGACCCGTTATTCTCTTTGCTCTGTTTACTGCTATCTTATTTTGTGTTTCAAATTTCGCATCATCTGTCATTACAACCCCTAAATCTTTTGCTCTGGAATTTCTCTGAATTTCCTGTCCATTTGGGGTATAATATTCCATGGACTTTAGGTCTTCTCTTTTTCCGTACCGTAATAGCTGAAATTTCTCGGTGTTAAACTTCATATTGTTGTCTTCAGTCCACTTGTAGATTTTGTTTATGTCGGTTTGTAGAGATCCTATGTCTTCTGGGTTTCTTATTTTTCTACTGATCTTTGTGTCATCCGCAAAGGATGTTACTGTGCTGTCTCTGGTAACGTCCTCATCTATGTCAGTTAGCATGATTATGAAGAGTAGTGGAGCTAATACTGTTCCTTGTGGTACTGAGCTGAGGACCTCTGATTCTGATGAAGATACTCCTTGTACTGTAACGACTTGCCTCCGCTCACTAAGGAAATTATATATCCATTTCCCTACTTTTCCTGTTATTCCCATATATTTCAGTTTATGTATTATGATTCCGTGGTCACACTTGTCGAACGCTTTAGCAAAGTCTGTGTATAGTACATCATAGTTTTCATTACTTTCAAGTGAATCAATAATGTTGTTGTAGTGTTCCATTAGTTGTGATAGGCATGATCTGCCTGATCGAAACCCGTGTTGGTTATCATTGAATTTTTTCTGAGTTTCCAAAAAGTCATAGATTTTCTGTCTAACTATTCTTTCAAATATTTTAGTGAGATGAGATGTAAGCGACACTGGCCTATAGTTTTTGGCCTCGGATCGATCTCCTCCTTTATATATTGGGACTATGTTCGCGCTCTTCAGGATGCCCGGTATTTCTCCCGTGTCTAATGATCGTCTCCATATCCAGTATAGGGGCTCAGCGATTGCATTCTTGCAGTTTTTGATCAGTGTGGCATTCCATTTATCCGGTCCTGCCGCTGAGTGTGTTTTTAGTTTCCCTATGGCTTGTGTAATATCATCCGTCGTAAAGTCGAAATCCGTTATACTTTCCCCTTGTGGTTCTTCTTCAAAGAACGCGTTTCTATCGCATATCAATTTGTCAGTTTTTGGGATACTGAAAGATGATTCATACTGAGCTTTTAATATTTCAGATACTTCTGTTAGATCATCAGATAAATCACTGTTCTCATTTTTTAAAGGTCCGATAGTCGCATGGTTTTTCGACTTTCTTTTTGCGAAATTATAGAAGTACTTTGAGTTAGCCTTTATCGCTTCTATAGCGTCATCTTCTTCTTTTTCTGTATGCTTCTCGATTGTTCCTGTATGACGACATCGATACTTTGTAGTTTATCATTTAATATTTTTCTGATGTTGTTATCTTTACAATTACTTAATTTTGCAGTCACTCTTTTTCTCTTTCGGAACAATGCCCTCTTTTGTCTTTCGAACCTGCTTCTCTTTCCTCTTTGTTGTATCTTTGGGACATGTTTTTCCACAATTTCTAACGTCTTCTCCTCTAACGTCATTAGCATCTCTTCCGTTGTCTTGGCCTCGAAAATGGTTTTCCAATCTATTACTTCCATGCTGGATGTCACATCTTCCCAGTTTATAGCTTTGGAGTGAAAA
The DNA here is from genome assembly GCA_023014485.1 of Bathynomus jamesi. Lineage (NCBI taxonomy): Eukaryota > Metazoa > Arthropoda > Malacostraca > Isopoda > Cirolanidae > Bathynomus > Bathynomus jamesi. Next base: position 323,620 of record JAJOZX010004227.1, on the reverse strand, counting down.
TTAAAAATTTCGAATTTGCTTCTTTCTGTTGTGCGTGTTCTTTCCTTTCCTGTTGCCTTTATATTAGTTGTTATTTCAATGATGTTGTGGTCTGATATCATAGTTGGGGATATTTCTACATTATCAATTAGATTACTGTTGTTTGTGAATACCAAATCTAGGCAGTTGTTTTTTCTTGTGTTTTCTGTTATTTCTTGCGTTAACATAAATTCATCAGCTAAAGCTAGTAGCATTTTTACCTGCTCCTGGTCTTCTCGTGTGCCCCCCTTGTCCTGGTGTATACATATATTTTTTCCTATCCTTTTATATTTCATGAATGGGAAATTAAAATCACCACAGAGAAAAATATTTGGGGTTGGAGAGTGTAGATCTTTTACTAAGTTTCTTACCTCTGTAATGGAATCTGAAAATTTTGAGGTTGGCGTGTTTGGGGGTCTGTACATTACAATTAGTACCATATTTAATTTTTCAATTTTTGCTGCTACACATTCTACGTAGTTGTTTGAGGTACTTATAGCCATTTCTGCTATGTGCCTTTCGCGTGTGTAAATAGCACATCCTCCTTTACGTCTCACTGTTCTGTCGGCTCGGAGGATGTTATAGTTGTCAATTTGTATTTCTTTTTTGTCAATACAGGACTCACAATTTTCACAGTTCGCCTGGCAGTCCTTTAGATGAGTTTCCGTGAGGCATGCAAAGTCTGCTCCGGCTTCTTGCATGAGTCCTTTCAGGTATGCAACTTTGTTCGTGGATGGTTTGATTTAAGGCCCTGTATGTTGGCTAGGATTATTTTTATTTTTTCTCTTTCTTTTTCGCATACAGGTGGTTCCGCTTTGTTTTCCAATGGGGGTGCCGGTTTCGTTGCCTTGTGGTCTCCGAGAATTTACTCTTTTTATCTTTGTCGGTACCTGTGTCCCGATAACGCATGAAGTGTCTTGTTCGTACCTTCTGTCCGGCTCTCGGATTTCTAGATTTATTTTTGTCAGCTGGTTTTGTAATTGCTGGAGAGTATTTAGCAGCTGAAATGTGTTGGCTGCGTCTAAAAAATGCCACTCTTCTTTGATGTTCGTTTTTTCTGTTCCTCGTTTGCGTTCCTTTGAGGGTGGTGGTATCGGCATTTTTTTTCGTATTTGCAACTCCCATATCTTTCATAAGTGTTGCAAACCGTAAGATGGTGGAACGTGCATTTCTTATCAAACTTGCAGTATCCACTTGTGTAATGCATTTTGCATAATGTGGGATGTGCATATATGCATTGCCCATCCCGATATCTGCAGTTTCCTTTCGCGTAGTATTTGCATACGATATTTTCTACGCTTCTGCTTTCTTTCTTATTATTTTCCAAGTTCTTAGTTTTTGGCATTATCATTATGTCTTTGGTTGTTTATTTGCTACGTTTTTAGTTATTATCTTTTTATCATTTCGCTCGTTGGACCGTTTATCTACTTCGCTACTTTTACTTATTTCTTCCTTCATCTATGTCTTCCTTCCGTATTATATTGTTTATATCGTTATTTGTTATTAAATTTTGTTCGTTATTATGCTGTTAATCGTTTATTTCGTCTTCTCTCTCATCCACTCTGATTTTCGTTGGGACCATTTCGGACACATGCGTCCCATTATTTCATTCTTTTTTGTAACTTTCGAGTCTGCTATCTCCATTTCTTTAAAGACCGCGAAAGAATTTACAGTCTGTGTACATGCGCCACATAGAAATTTGATCCCCACGACTTGTTTCGCCTTCGAGACAAGAGTTATTTCCCGATCATTCCAATTCATGCAGTTAAAGTCGTTTAATCGTTGGCAGAAATCACACCTAATTGCTAGGCTTTCCGTTGTTACTAAATTGCACAAATTACAGATTAAGTGAGAATTTGGACCCATATCCATGATACTCCTTAATTAGCGTAAGAAGAAATACCCACACAAATTCTTTATTTATTTTTATTTTTATTTTTATTCCTGTTTCTTTCCTTTCGATGGTCGAGGGTATTTCGAGGGTTTCTGACCTTTGTGTTTTATGACCTTTTTCCTGCTTTGTTTCAAACTTTCTCGAATGCCAACCGTATTTCGTTTTGAATATATACGTTAAAATTGGTGATAAATTATGTAAACTGTGTATATATATATATATGTGTGTATATATATATATATATATATATATATATATATATATATTATATATATATATATATATAGTGTGTGTGTGTGTGTGTGTGTGTGTGTATATATATATATATATTCGCAGAAGCTTGATATTCTTTATAATGTTACAAAAACTAAGGTTATGCAATTTCATCCTAAAAGCTGTAAGCAGCCAGCTGATATTAGGTTTAAAATGAAAGGTGAAGTCATTGAGGAAGTTCAAGAGTTTAAGTATTTGGGTCAAACTATTACCAGCTCCTTCAGTGATGACTCGGATATAAGAAAACAATCTCGAAGCCTTTGTGCTAAAGCGAATATGACTATAAGGAACTTTCTGTTCTGTACAAGTGCAGCTAAAGACACACTCTTTCGTACTTTCTGCAGTAATACTTACGGACAGCAACTCTGGGTGAATTATAAAAAAGGTTCTGGCAGAACCCTAAATTTGCTGTACAACGGGTCTTTTGGACTCTTACATAAATTACCCCCGAGATGCTCAGCTTCGCAAATGTTTGCTACTCGCAATGTGGTTTTTTTCGTGTTTTTTTCGTGATTTTTTTATCTTGATTTTTATTTATTCGATATACAGGGTGTCCCGTAAGTCTGGACCCATAGGGAAAATAATAAAATTACAAAATAGTCCAAAAATTTATTTATAATATATTTTTTTATTATTTTTTATTATATTTTTATTATTTTTTTATTATGATCTTACTCCGCTGGAGTTTTATTTGTGGGGCCACTTGAAAGCCAAGTGTACGAGGTCAAACTTCAGAACATTTTCCACCTTAAAGCACGCATTGTGGAGGCGTGTCAAGAAATTTCTGCGACTGTGATTCAGAAAGTGCTGTCGCAGTGGAGATTGCGTCTTCAACTATGTGTGCGACACAACGGCGGACACTTTGAACAGATTATGTAATAAATTTTGGACTATTTTGTAATTTTATTATTTTTCCCTATGGGTCCAGACTTACGGGACACCCTGTATATCAGTGGAGTGCAGTCAGGGTAAGCGGTGCATGCAAAAAGTCAGTACAAAAATTACAAATTACGAAAAGTCAGTATATTACTACAGTAATCGAAAACTAATATAAAGTTATGATGCTTGTATAATGTATATATATAAATAGATATATATGTATGTATATATATTGCAGCTACCGCTTACCCTGTGAACACACCCACCGCACGCCACTGATATATATATATATATATATATATAGGGAGAGAGGAGAGAGAGAGAGAGAGAGAGAGAGAGAGTGAGAGAGAGAGAGAGAGTGAGAGAGAGAGAGAGAGAGAGTTACTTCTTTATTTCGTAAAATAATTACAATATTACATAGTACAACAGAGTATAGAGTGTACATGCAATTCACACTCGCTTAAACATAGAAATTCAATACATTATACACAAATATAAAAATTAGTTAAGAGTTAAACTGATTTTCAAAATCACAAATTTATTAAAAGGAAAACGTAACTAGATACAAATTATTTTATTACATTTAATTAAATCAGAGGAGAGATATACAAACGCATAGAGCCATTAATTCGTAGAAAATCACTCGGTCAACCTCAGCCAATCTTTTCACCCAGTTTTATAAAGACTACCGAAATTTCAACAATTTTTAGAACTAATTCAACAATTTTTTTTGTCAACTGTTTTCGTTCATTTGAAACACACGACAAACAGACTGACAGATACACACACACACACACACACACACACACACATATATATATATATATATATACACACACACATATATATATATATATATATATATATATATATATATATATATATATATATATACATATATATATATATATATATATATATATATATATATATATATATATATATACTGTGTATATAGTGTGTGTATATATATATAAAAATTATTAATGCGATTAATGATATCCTTAATGCTATTAATGCCTGCCTTTCATAACACAGACCACTTTACTATACAAAGGGCGATTTGTATTATCATGCAAGCATTCATTACATATGAACAAATTTCCTTCACGCATGCCCTCAGTCAGGAAAATTTACAAATATTTGAAATATATATATATATATATATATATATATATATATATATATATATATATATATATATATATATATTATATATATACAGGGCGTCCCAAAAAAATGTATACACACTTTAACAGCTGATAGCTCAATTGATGTTTCTTTCTTTCCAAGTTAAACCCATTAGAATTAATAATGGCAGTCAGACTAAGCTTTGAACAAAGGAAATTCATTCTAAAATGCTACTGGAAGTGTGAAAACGCAGTTGAAGTGCAAAGACAGTTTAGGAGGGAGTTTCAAACAGATCCACCAACGCGACTTACCATCACTCGAATTAGAGATAAGTTTGAAGCCGATGGAACTGTTCAGAATGTCCACAAGAAGCGTTCCGGAAGACCACGGACATCGACAAGCCCCACAAAGCAAGAAAGAGTACTGGAAACGTATCACCAAAGTCCAAGAAAATCTGTGCGGCAAGCGAGTCGTGAGGTAGGAATTTCAGAATCGTCTGTCCAACGCATTTTGAAGCGCTGTCAATGGAAAAGTTACATTCCAAGATTAGTCCATGCTATTAATGAAGATGATCCGGACCGAAGAGTGGAGTATTGCGAGTGGTACTTGGCACGATGTGGATGTGGATTGGACGAAGGGGTTTCGTAGAATACCCTCCGCGTTCACCAGACCTCACACCACTAGACTTTTTTTTATGGGGATACTTAAAAGACAAAGTCTACGCTATAAAACCTGCAACAGTCGCTGAATTGAGAGCAGCCATTGAACGAGAATGCACACAAATACCAAACGAAATGTTTCGTGATGTTTGCGATTCCATTGCTTCGCGTCATCAGCAGTGCCTGGACCAGAACGGACGTCAGTTTGAAAACAGGCGTTGACAAAACAATTAAATAATGTCTGTAGATTCTATTACATTTTGAAAATGAAATGTATTTTAATAAACACTGCCTTTATAATTATTTAAAGTGTGTATACACATTTTTTTGGGACGCCCTGTATATATATATATATATATATATATTTATTTATTTATTTATTTACATATAGAAGCGGGGCCACCAGCTTCACCGTGTGAAGAGAGACCAACGCACGGAACTGCTAAGAGATATACAGTATATGTAGAGGGTGTCCCAGAAATTCTCCCTGTCATAAAGTGTAATATCATGCTGTACATTAGGTGGTAGGATTATATATACACAGTGTATGTATATATATATATATATATATATATCATACCAAAAAATTGACGAGAACTTTCAAAGCAAAATTGTCATCCTAAAGCTAATGAGGCATTTGTTAGGGATTCTTACGTCATCGGTAAATTAAATGAAGCAGTAATTCCATCAAAAGTGACGTAATTTCGGCTCTCTCTGTGTGAATCTTTAAAAACACAGAATTCATTTGTATAAATCGAATAAATAAAAATCAAGATAAAAAAAGACGAGATATAAATGAACTTTAATAAATTAATTTATTCAATAAAAAATTAAAAGACGTTAAATTAAAAATACAGTATAATCTGTACCGCCATTAATAGAAGCCAAAATAAACTGTCTTAAAATGCCTTCATTTGTTTGTTCTTTTGCAATTAATGCGTATAAGTCATAAGAAAAGTTGTTGTTGTTGTTTTATTTACAAAATAAACAGCATAAAATTCCTTTATAAAACGTAAATATCAATTTAGAAATATTGTCAGAGAGATAAATGTTGATAACGATAATCAAATTTACAATTTACATGGGTTACATTGCGTGCGATATAAGTATTTTAAATGTACAATATTTATATAATGTTTGAAGTTAAATTTCTTTTTACGTCATTCGTGAAATTTTAGCTAAAAATGTTACAGATAAAAAATTTCAAAGGTAATAATACCATTGATATTACTGCCGGAGGGTGATAATGCCATAGGTGAAAATACCACGGGTAAAAATGTTATAGTATGTATATCATGTAGTATTAATACTACCACTTTGTTAGTATTGATATAGTATTAGTTAGGCTCACCTACCCTAACCTAACAAGTTATGGCAATATTACCAATGGTATATTTACCGTACACCGATTCATGAGCATGGTTTACCCCACGAGACTAATTCCCCACGTGTAAAGAAGGTAGGGTAAAAATTTCATGCTTTTATTTCAGTTAATAAAAAAATAATACAAACATTTTAAAGTATCACATGTTTAGAAACTCACCCGATATATATATATATATATATATATATATATATATATATAGAGAAGAGAGAGAGAGAGAGAGAGAGAGAGAGAGAGAGAGAGAGAGAAAAGAGAGATTATTATTTCTCTTTACAGGTGGAATGTGGTTCTATTTGCATTGGCACATTTGTCTTCGATTGATCTGTGTCGTGTCAATTGATTCGCAATTGAATTTGAATCGCGACTTGAAAAGTTTTAATCATCAAACGGAAAATGAATATTTAAAAAGAGAAACAGCGAAGATGAAAGGATGAGACACTTTCCTTTCATTATACAAATTTCACACATTTGTACCATTTACGCATCGATTTTACTAAACAAAATGTTTGGAATTTTACGAGACTTAATGAGTTACAATTGTGGTCTTGAAAGATATAAAGTTTTGCTTGAAGGAAAGATTACGTGCGTAATGATTGCGATAAGCAGTTTATTTTAAATGTACAGACCATTTTGTACTTTATATGTACACTCTACGTAAAGTCTAATAAGTATAATTAATCAGAAGCTCCAGAAACTAGTATACAGCGCTAAGACCGGACAGATGTGCCTACTGGGTTGACTCGTGGATTGTTTATACCGGCACCCTCGGGCGTTGAATCTCCCACCTCAATGTCTTTACTTCCCTTATAAGGAAACGATGTTACTCACTGAGTTACGGGCGTTGGTCATAAAATAAAATCTGATGATTAAGATCGAATCAGAAAATATAATGCATTAATTAACCAAACCTGTAGGAAGTCACCCACGTAAATGGATGACTCGAGTCATCCGAGGAGAGTTTAAATCTATTATTCAACATTTTATATCTTTTGTTTTATTTATTTTTTAAAAATTTTAATTGTGTATCAGTTCTTACGTTCATTTATAGATTATAATCCGTAAATATTTCATACCCAAATATTTTTATGACCTTACGACCTCTCGCATTTTATGGCAATATTTTCTGGATCGGAAGCAGAAATTAATATATTAATTTTTAAACAGAACTCAATAACAAATATGCATCCATTTAAACGCAATAGAATATTTTAAATTAAATTTTACTTCAAAATGAAAATGGAAATTATTGAAATGGAAATTAAAAATAGAATCTACATTTAATCTATAACAATAATAATAAGAATAATAATAATAATGATAATAATACAGACGCAATATGCTTTCAATTGTATTTATAAGATTAGCAACGCATGTATAGTACTCGCCAGGGTATTGTCACTTAACCACCGGGTTTTGATTTGAAGGTCCTATACTGTAGTTCCAGTCTCGTCTCTAACATCAAATTTTAGCTATCAGGAAAGATAGATGTGATAGTGATTTGTGTCCCACGTTAAGCTTTTGGTCCCCCACATCATCATTATTTACTGAAAGTAGTTTAACTCAGTGCCGAAAAATTATATAGAAATACCCTGGTGCAACGGAGGATGTCGCTGGTTAATTTGGTTGTTTAGTCTCCTTTGCGACATCGAACATCATATGACAGAGGGGACCTGCAACTTTACGTGGGATCCGAACCACGAGTTGCTACATTACCTGGACGCAGAGGATGATTTCCCATCCAACCACTACCCAGATCCAATGTCGTTTAACTTCGATGATCGACGGGAAACGGTGTTGCGACACTGGCCACGATGTAGCCCACAACCGAAGAAGAGAGGTAATTTTTCCAGAAATAAATTAATAATTATAGATGTAATATTATAGAAAATATAGCTCAAATATTTAATGTTCATTGACTCTATACAGTGAATTTCAATATAGATAAATTCTAAAACTAAAAAGATTCCTACAGTATTTCTCGTTCCTGCACGTAAAACATTCAGAATATAAGATACCTGTTAAATATGGTAATATCGATTGAAAAACAATGATAGTGAATAAAAAAAACGTGAGTTATTCTTAAGACGCTAAAAAGTACTTTATCTTTCGACTTTCAATCCTCTAAAGCGACATAAAAACCGCATTAAAATTATTTTAAGGGCAAAGACTAAATCGACTGCCGAAGGGCAATAATTAATCATGTCTGGGGACGCTGAGCCATTTGGAAAATTGTTACTTGATCTTTCGCGGGTTCCATAAATTAAAGAAAAAGATAAACAAGAGCTGATTTCCTCTAGTGGTTAATAACGAAGTTACTTTGGATAGAAAAGAAAAAGCAATTACAATCAGTGGTTTGGTGAAGGAATGCGTATGTATACAATTCAATTACATATATGGAAGTGAAGTTAAAGTTTCTTTACCAATTTGCATTTAATGGCAGGGATTTGTTTATTTCTCAGAATATCGTGAATTGAAATATGGGTGTATTTTATATTGTTATAATATACGGGGTGATCCAAAACGGTACTTCCAGAAATAATTTAGTGCACATTATTTTTGGGAACACCTTTTTGAATCACCACATATAATATATATATAGAGGGTGGACCCAAAAAAGTAAGCCCTTCGTTTAATATGTCATTAACTTTGGCTAAGGGTTGTTTATTTTGACTAAAATACTATAATACGTGGTACATCTCATTTAATACTTGTATGCTAAATTTCAAGTAAAAATCATGTTGAATATAAGAACATTTAATTTAAGTGATGTGGTGCAAAAATAAATTGATTAGATTTTTTTACCAAAACAGCGCTAACTGGATACAAAACAAAAGTGTACAATTTATGTTGCATTTACTAAAAGAAACATTTCTTCTGTTAACAAGAGGGAAATTAAACATATTAGAATAAATGTTTACTATGTCCATCGTTTTGCTGAATGCAGGCTTCTGTTCTAGCCTGGAGCGCCGATGATCAATAACACAATCAATAAATCTCTGCCATAATTTTTCCCAAACGTTTTCGATCGCCTGGCGCAATGATGTCGCATGCATTTTTTTATAAGATGCTCGTAGACAAGCTCCTACAACATGGAACAGTTCCGTAGATTTAAATCTGGACTATTCGGAGGTTAATGTTCTTTATCAATAAAGTTTGGAATATTAGCCCGAAGAAAAGACACAGTCGAGTTTGTTGTGTGACTAGATGCCTCATCTTGGTGGATGGTGAACCGCTCGCCTGATTTATCACGAATGACAAGCAAATGCTTTTCAAGAATTAGCTGATAATACGCAGCATTAACTTTGGGGCCCCCTGGTTCAACCAAAACGAGAGATTTTCCAAGTTTTGAAATAAAAGCGGATACCATAATTTTCTGGGTAAATGTGTGACGCTCTCGCGAGAGCCTCTCCGGTCACACTTGAATCTCTTTTTCTGCTCTTGAATACACCCTGTCGTTTTGAGTGTTTACCAGAGTTGAAACGGTAAACGTTTTCTCGTCATTGAACCAAATTCGCCTAACAGTATGAGCAGGAAAACTTGCTAACAAATATTGGCAACATGTTATCTTCTCCCGCTCACTAGGATATCTGAGCTGGTAGACTTTCATTCGTTTGAAAAATTTATGTGTAAATCATGTTTGACGATTCTCCGCACTGTATTTCGTGAAATGCGGGTTGCTCTTTCAATTTCTCTTGGAGATTTGCGTGTTTCAGGTTGGTCTTCTTCACTGTAAATCAGGTTTGCAACGACTTCCACGTTTTCTTCATTGCGTGCAGTGCGAACCGTCCACTTCCTTCCTTTCAAGCAATACTAACAGTTTTATCAATCTTTCGAATAACTTTTACTACCCCACTTCTTGTCCAGTTTTTATTCTGGAACTCAATTATCATTTTCTTTTACCATAATTTTTCTGTAGTCGCAAGTTTTTTATTAGAATAAGGTCTTCTTCACTATATTTTGTTGTTTAAAAAGTCCGTTAATTCCTGAAACAGAAAACAAGCATTAAAAATTTCCAGCAATAAGTTTTTAAAATTAGTTTATTAAAGCAAAAAGAACTTCAATGTTTTTTTAACAATTAGCTTAATATTTTACTCACACGTGTACAGTAAGTCTTACTATGAAAATGAATGAAAATGAAAAGGTTTATTGGCAGACTATAGTCCATATGACAAATATTATTAATACAATGACAGTTCACATACTAAGGATAAAAATATATACAATTGACTAGAAATAATACAGTAATGTCAGTGTTAAGTGGAGCTACAGACAGACGTTTTCGTACCAAGAATTCCATAGCTTAGAGGATAAACGGCAGGACTCATGGATAGCTTGGATAATCGGGTTGGTTGACTTTTTAATTCTTTGCATTAGACTGTATTGAGCACGTCTTGTTACATCCAGGAAGCTCGGGACATTGCGGGTAGCAAACATTTGCGAAGCTGAGCATCTCGAGGGTAATTTATGTAAGAGTCTAGAAGACCTGTTGTACAGCAAATTTAGAGTTCTGCCAGAATCTTTTTTATAATTCACCCAGAGTTGCTGTCCGTATATATTACTGCAGAAAGTACGAAAAAGTGTCTTTAGCTTCACTTGTACAGAACCAAAAGTTCCTTATAGTCATATTTGCTTTAGCACAAAGGCTTCGAGATTATTTTTTTATATCTGAGTCATCACTCAAGGAGCTGGTGATAGTTTGACCCAAATACTTAAATTCTTGTACTTCCTCAATTACTTCACCTCTCATTTTAAACCTAATATCAGCTGGCTGCTTACAGCTTTTAGGATGAAATTGCATAACCTTAGTTTTTGTAACATTAAAAAGAATATCATGTTTCTGCGAATACACTTCGCAGACTTTTAGTAGCCAATCCAGACCTTTAACAGAGGGACTTATTAACACCATATCATCGGCATAAACTAAGTTATTTATCCTTGTGTTATCTATACAACATCACACTGTTGCCTCATTAAATGAAGCAATTAATCCGTCAATATACACATTAAACAGCATAGGGGAGAGCAAGGAGCCTTGTCTCACCCGGCAAGAGGAGCCAAAACATTCGGGACCTTCTAAAACCAAACTGATTAGGAGATGTCCATTGGTAATCATTTAATCGGAGTAACAAGTGTTTTTCTAGTAGTTTCGAGAAGCAGGAAGCGACAGCAATAGGCCTGTAATTACTGATGGACAGAATGTCTCCATACTTAATTTTGACTAGGGGCAAAATATTACCCTCATGAGCTCTGCAGGGATATGGCTATGAGCAAGCATGGCTGATAAGAGCAATGATATATGCAGACATACTACGTCATTGGCATATTTTAAGTGCTCATTCGATAGGTCATCTACCCCTGACGCAGAACCAGTCTTTAACTCTTTAATTAACCTCTTTACTTCAGGAACTGATATATATATATATATATATATATATATATATATACACACACAGGGTGAGCCCCAAAAAATAAGCCCTTAGCTTCATATGATGGTAACTTTGGCAGTAAGCTCTTGAGTATAGTTATTATACTATATACCGATATAATAATTATAATAGCTATACTCAAGAGCTCACGGCCAAAGTTACCATCATATGAAGCTAATGGCTTATTTTTTGGCTCACCCTGTATATATATATATATATACATTATAACTGCAAACACGCAGTATAATTAACGTAAAGAACGACGCTTTGTATAGGAGACTTATCCGCGCAAGATGAGAGCGAAAGAACGAAACAATTGAAAAAATGAGGTACCTACCCGGGAATCGAACCCAGGATCTTCCGATTGCCGGTCAGACATGCTAACCAGTACACCATAGGCCTCACCCAAACAAATGCTCGTAATCCCTCGGAAGATCCTGGGTTCGATTCCCGGGTAGGTACCTCATTTTTTCAATTGTTTCGTTCTTTCGCTCTCATCTTGTGCGGATAAGTCTCCTATACAAAGCGTCGTTCTTTACATATACAGGGTGTCCCGTAAGTCTGGACCCATAGGGAAAAATAATAAAATTACAAAATAGTCCAAAAATTTATTTATAATATATTTTTTTTATATTTTTATTATTATTTTTATTATTTTTTTATTATGATCTTACTCCGCTGGAGTTTTATTTGTGGGGCCACATGAAAGCCAAAGTGTACGAGGTCAAACTTCAGAACATTTTCCACCTTAAAGCACGCATTGTGGAGGCGTGTCAAGAAATTTCTGCGACTGTGATTCAGAAAGTGCTGTCGCAGTGGAGATTGCGTCTTAACTATGTGTGCGACACAACGGCGGACACTTTGAACAGATTATGTAATAAATTTTTGGACTATTTTGTAATTTTATTATTTTTCCCTATGGGTCCAGACTTACGGGACACCCTGTATATATATATATATATATATATATATATATATATATATAATATATATATATATATATATATATATATATATATACTGTGTATATATATATATATAAATTTAAATTAGGAGATGGGAAATCGCCTAAAAAGACTCTGCAAGTATTTATACATTTGAAAAACAAGGCTTCAGTTTTGCTTCTACACAAAACATGCATCCGGTTTTTTAGCATTCACATAAAAAGAAAAAAAAAAACCTCCTTCTGCAAAGGGAAGAAATACAAGCTTTCAGTTTTTGAAAAATGGATTTGAAAAAGAAAATATTTCTCAAAAAACACATAAATTATGACCTTAATATGTTCAATATTGTTCATATCTGATTAAAGTATATTTATGCAATTAATTCATTCTCAAGGTCACCATTTTTGGTCAAGTTATACAAATATGATTTGCTCATCTGAAATGATATTTTTAGAACGTATTTCAAAGAAAATTATAGAAAATAATAAATTCGCCTTTAATTCAACTATGTCAAATTCAGTAGCATTATTTCAAATGTTTCTTTAACCGTAGATTACCCATAGGGGTCCTCGTACCCTTGAATTTTTGATAATAAGCCCTAAGTCCTAATTACACAATTTATTGTTATTATTATTATTATTATTATTATTATTATTATTATCATTGTTGAGTAAATTTTTAAGTAAAACGAAGATGGGTAATCTAGCGTTAATGGCGCTTGTCCATATTACGAATTAGGACGAGCCACATGCAAAAATTTTCTCTAACTTCACAAAATGTTCAACCTGTTTTTTTGTTTTTTTTACTTCTCTACAACACTCGTTTATGCTCGATGAAGTTCTTTCTTACATCTTGCTTTTTTCATATATTTTAATCATTAAAAAACTCATCAAATTAAAAAAAAAAATTATTTCTAAGAAATATTGGTTGAAAAGAAAATTTGAAAAATTTGAAATTTGTCGGAAAAAGAAACGCAGTTTTAATGAAGATTTAAATATCATAATATATATATATATATATATATTATATATATATATACCCCACACACACACACACACACATATATATAGTGCCGCACCGGGTTAACCACTTTATAGAGGCAACTTAGTTATCAGTTTATAAAGACAACTTAATTGAGGTAAGTTTCTAGAGCCTATTTGAATAGGCTACTGATTTGAAGATACGTTGCAGTAATTTATAATTAGATAGGTTACCGAGGTAATTAATCGAATAATTAATTAGTTTGCTTGGAAATGAATAAGCTGAAGTGGTTTTCCTTTTACTTAACAAACGGATGGACGTTAATAGGGAATAACATTACAGTTGCTTAAACTGAATGTGCAAAATAATACAATGATTGAAGTGCTGAAATTAGGTGTTAATTGCAATGAAGAACCAGTGCTCAGTATATAAATAGAAGTTAAATTAAATTCTTAAATGAATTATAAGATGACGCGCGAATGAATTTCAGAGTTCCTTTAGGGATGGACAAAAGTCTGTTTAAAGAGATGTTACGTCTTCCAAAAATGAGCGATGACTGACTAGTTCTGGTTCTTCACTGAACTTTCTTGCGACGCTTCGGTTTTCCCAAACCTAGTTAGTTCTAAGGTTTTGTAATCCTGAGAAGGCCTCTTACTTAATAGATGTTTTATTGGAAGGAAGGCTTTGGAGCTCGTTTGGTATCGTGGAAGTACTTTATGATGCTGATATCTGTTCAGGCGGTTACAAAATAAAGGTTGCCCTTGGTATCCGCAGACTTTTCTTTGGGTAATCCTGTGCTTACCAAGGAACCCTTTTGGTCGTTAGTTCAAATGTAACGAAGATCTGCATGAATCTTTAAAATAACTTTATGGACTTTAATTGAAGAGAAGGCCAAAATCGCAAAGAATGACCTTTTGCGTCTCTTGACTGACGCCATTCGATACGGGCTTCAGAGGTGTTTTACAGTATGGAATCTACGATGTTTCTGCAATAAATCTATAGGCATAATATATATATATATATATATATATATATATATGATGCAAACCCACAAGGAAAAAGAAAAATGATTCCAAATTCTTTCGTGTATTCAGAAGTACACCTCGTCAGGGAATGACTTCTGAATACACGAAAGGCCTTGGAATCATTTTCTTTTTCCTTGTGGGTTTGCATCATATATATATATATATATAAGCAAATATAAGCAAAAAACTGCCCACGTCGGGCTAGCATCATGAAAAAGAAAAACTATAGTATCTGTCATTTACCATTACTTATTCGGACTACAGTGGATTTAATTTTCCTAGACAAGTTCCTTGTTCCATGCATGGTCTGTGTGTATCATAAAAAACCTCAGGAAACCATTCTGAGTTCATTCCCATCATGAAACGGACATGTTATGTGCCTTGAAAAGTGGACGCTCAATTCTGCCAGTTGAGGTTTAAGTTTTGGTTTTTGGCTAAAAATATAATAGTTACCCCTTTTTCTTTGATGTATTCAATCTGACGTGAAGGCAGCGAGTCTTTTGCTTATATTGAGGTTCTAAATGTAGCTGGGCTGGGCTGCTTCAAACCCTAGATCCTGTCCCAAAGCTGGATCCTATCTGCTTTGCAGATAGCTGGTGAGGGAAGCTATATTTTGGGACCTCTTTGCGAGTGACCCGTTGCCCACGTCGGGCTAGCATCATGAAAAAGAAAATTTGTCATTTACCATTACTTATTTGGACTATAGTGGATTTAATTGTCCTAGAAGAGTTCCTTGTTCCATGCACGGTCTGTGTGTATCATAAAAAACCTCAGGGAACCATTCTGAGTTCATTCCCATATATATATATATATATATATATATATATATATATATATATATATATATATATATATTGGGTGTGTCAATTTTGTCAACTTTTTTCAAATCAATTTTGGTAGTGAAAATATAGTGTCTTTTCATGTCAAAACTTGAAATTGGCCAACCAAAATGAAATAAAATAACCCTTACCTACATCAATTTTACCTTAAAGTTTCAGAAATTGACTCTTTTACTAAATAATAGGACATAAATTGATTAACTATTCATCTGTCACAGAATTATCCCACTGATCGTATATGGAGTGTTTTCAAGGTCATATAGTTGTTGTACATATAGGGTGGATCGATTTTAGATTTTTTTCGATTTCCATATTCTAATAGAGACAAAAACTTGCGCATGCATGAGAAAATAGCCTCTGCAAAATCTTAGCTTAATAGGTAATCATCTTCTGCCCCCGGCAGAGCGATGAAAATCATATTTTAGTAGTCAAAAACGTATTTTTCTTATAATTTTTAAAATATTTCAATATGCATCAAAATTATTCCTAATAACTATAAAGTCGATGAAAAAGACCTCATATGATCGTTTTTCCAAGCGCGTTGTCCTACGTTAATATCTTTTGCCCCGGGAAAACGTGAAATGTTGAAAAAATAGGTAATTTATATACATATTTTCAGATCGGCTCTTTGTCTTAAATAATGCATTTATATATTTCCCATAGCATTTATATCGTTGCTTAGGCATGAAATAACACACGCAAAATTTTATGACTCTAGAGTAATATCTTCTGTCCCCGAGAAAAGTCTAAATGTGGATTATAATTACGTTAATGCGATGTTATAAGTACGATAAGTACAAGTACAGCTCCTCGCTTGCTAATTTTATAAAATTAGCTACCCAGAACTCACCACGAGGAGGTGGCTGTACGTCGAGTTCCACCCTATCCAGCCCCAACCACCCTTCCTTTGGCTGCATGTCGATTTACATACGGTAATCTTTCTTAGAATCAAATCGTGGAATTTTTGTTCGGGAGTGAAGACGGGAGCGGATGAATCCGTCCCTCTCTTCTATTCCACTTACACTGGCAGAGGCTTCGGTTACTAATTTGATGAGTCTCTCGACCGCTTGAGTATGACAAGGGAATAGTGGGATCAGTCCATCAGGCTGGTCTCCCGTCTCAACAAACTCTTTTATTCGGGTATCAGCAATGTTCCCTCTAAGGTGTGCGCGTGTGCGCGCGCACTCGCGTTGTGAAACCAGCGCACACAGCAAAATAAAATGCGCACAGGCTCAAGCGTATCATGAGTCACGACAGTAAATGAAGTAATTTAAAAAACTTTCAGTTTAATGAATTCTATAAAGAACAAATTAAGAAACCGCTTGAAAGAAAATCATTTGGACATACATGCTCATGCGAATTAAAATTTACCTGAATGATGTGACGGATACTTAAATGATACTTAAATGAAAGGCACTTTCATTGAATGTTATTTTGATTATATTTATTTTATTGAATTTTATTATTTTTTTATTTTATTCCTATTTTGTGAATGGATAAAATCGTGTATTAATCTTGATAGTCTATTTTAAATTGCTAAATGCTAAAAATTGTTTTGAGAAATGATAACTAAATAGTCATTTTCAATTAATGTTATTTTTATTTTATTTCTTTATTTTGTTGAATTTTATTTTACTATTTTTCATTTTATTCATATTTTTAGAATGGATAAAATGTTTTCTTTTTTAAGAATATATGATATTGTAAACAGTTTTTTAATATCCATTTAATAGTACCGTAATGATGAAGCTATCACCTTATGGAAATAATATTTATTAAGTATTTAATATTTATATATATTTAATTTTGAAGATAATAGCGCTCAGAAAAGTTTGCAAAATTTTTCACCATGAATCTAAATGTATGCACAACGAAAATTTCTTTCGCACACGGACTAAAAAAAATTAGAGGGAACATTGGGTATCAGGTATTGTTTTTGTAACGGGGGATTCGGTCACCTCAGCCGTTTGCCAGTTGATCATTTCGTAATAGTTTTGACTATCGTAGAGCAGCTCAGGCATGGCGAAGGCTCGAATTTCCCCCGCTGGTGATTGTTTTGATCGTGCTTTTAATATTCTTCTCCATCCCAATTCTCTTATGTGTTGCTCATCGGCATGTAGCATGGAGATCAAAATATTTTCTGGGTGAGCAAAGAAAGAATTTCTACGGAGGACTTTGTTGGCGATTGTCTTAGATCTTTGAGGCATGGTCTGAGAGAGACGCATCATTTCGAAAAAATGTTTTGCGCCCTCAGTGAAACGAGTTTTTCTTTATCTTAAACCAAATTGGTGCGTAAACTGTCATAATGAATCGCACAATTTCGTTGAAGGTGCTGGAGGATTCACTGGTTGAAACATAGAGGCGCAGAAATCTATTTGCTGAGGGAACTGCACAGTGCGTACTGGCGCGTCAGTGGCAGCTGCTGCTGGCAGCACTCACCAGAGATGACCTTTAAACCCTAGCCTAGAGTCATAAAATTTTGCGTGTGTGTTATTTCATGCCTAAGCAACGATATAAATGCTATGGGAAATATATAAATGCATTATTTAAGACAAAGAGCTGATCTGAAAATATGTATATAAATTACCTATTTTTTCAACATTTGACGTTGTTGCCGGGGGAAAAAGATATTAACGTAGGACAACGTGCTCGGAAAAACGATCATATGAGGTCTTTTTCATCGACTTTATAGTTATTAGGAATAATTTTGATGCATATTGAAATATTTTAAAAATTATAAGAAAAATACGTTTTTGACTACTAAAATATGATTTTCATCGCTCTGCCGGGGGCAGAAGATGATTACCTATTAAGCTAAGATTTTGCAGAGGCTATTTTCTCATGCATGCGCAAGTGTTTGTCTCTATTAGAATATGGAAATCGAAAAAAATGTAAAATCGATCCACCCTATATGTACAATGTACAAGTCACAACATGAATAGAACTGTCCCTCACTCTCAGTCCTCAGTTGCCTCTTAGATGTCATAGACGGTGGTTTGCTGTTATTGCTCTTGTACCTACTTCATAGTTATTCTACTAGACAAATACTACAGTTTAACTGTAAGTATGGATCATTGATTATTACAATTATTTATTATTATCATATTCTTCTGTCTAATTATGTTGTAATCCCATGAAATATTTTTTTATTGAATTTTAGAACATCGAATGACTAAACTTTGAAATATCGTAATTGATATAAAATACTTAAATGTTTTCCTTTCTTTTCAGATATTCCTAAGATGCCAAAATTGAAGACAAGAGGTCAGTCATCATGCCACTTGAGCCTGTTAGTCGGTACAGGCAAGGAGCTTCCCGTATCAGAACTACCAACAGTGCGAGACATGCTGAGACTAGGGTTACTCCTTCGTGAACAAAATACAAAGGATAGAAGGAACTACACAGAGAAAGAGCTCATAAGGGACATGATTCCCCCTCTTCTGCATCAGTGGAAAAAAGCTAATGTGTTATTCAAACCACCTGTACTCAATCAGTATAGAACTATTGAGCTAAAATTAACAAAGCTGTGGCACAAAGCAGTTGAGACATCACTTGGTAAAGGAAAACTAGCAAAGAAAAATAAATTTCTGCACACACTTGATACTCTTCTTGACATTTTTAACTGCCAGTGTCCCATAGAGTTGTGTTCTGAAGCCAATTGTTCTCCCTCATGCAGAAGAGAACCTCACCCTCACATTGATTGTCGCTGTCCTCGTGAGAAGAAGATCCCTGTTTTGGAGCTGGCTTTCATAAAGGCGCAGAGAACAAAGGCAGGAGGCCAAGGAAGTATGCAGATTGGTTCGGCAGATTATTCAGAAACCAAAAAACAGATTGTTATTGCTAAGAAAAAAGAGAAAATCCGAGAGAGGGAAGAAAGGAAGAAAAAGAAGAGTGAAGAAGCCACCCAAAGAGATGAAGAGCTCTATCAAGAGGTTTCTCACTTCTTTGAAAGCTCTTCAGATGAACAGAAAGAAGCAACATCAGATGATAGCTCCAAAATGCCATCTGAACCTTCGCCGAAGAGAATGAAATACAACACTAAAGACATCTCAAACATTGCCCATGCCAGTATTCACCACCATACGGGGCTACGAGAGACTGCAGAGATTGCCACTGCCGCTTGGATAGATGCAGGCCTCATCAGCCGAGAGGATACATCCTTAGTGATAGATCATAATAAGATAAGAAGAGCACAAGAAAAAATAATGAAGGAAATATCTGATCAGTATGAAAAAGATTTGAAGGAGGAAGGTCTCTCTTGCCTTTTGTTTGATGGAAGAAGAGATGACACAAAAGTTCTCCTAGAGATGGACAGAAAGTTTCCCGGTCTCATCAAAGAAGAACACTACTCTGTGTGTTCCGAACCTGGTGGCCGCTATTTGTTTCACTTTGTTCCTGAAGCAGAAGTAGAAGGCAAGAAACATGCAGAGGCAATTGCTGATGAAATAATATGTTGGCTTCAAGAAAGAAGACTTGATAGTTCACTGCAGACCGTTGGTGGAGACTCAACTGCGGTGAACACTGGGTGGCAGGGCGGTGTTATGACGCATTTAGAGAAAAAACTTGGAAGAAGGCTTGTTTGGATTGTATGTGATTTGCACACAGGGGAACTACCTCTTCGTCGTCTCATCCAGGAACTTGATGGTCCTACAAAGAGCAACAACAAGTGGTCAGGCCCCCTTGGCAACATGCTAGATGAAGCAAGGGAATTAGAAATAAATACAAAATTTCCAAAGGTCGAAGTAGGCCCTCCCCTTCCAGTGTTGTCTGAAGAAGTTATCAAAGACCTCAGCACGGGTCAATCTTACGCTTATCGTATTGTTCAAGCAATCAGATCAGGAGAGTTGCCTCAAAATCTGGCTCTCTTGGAGATTGGACCCGTAAGTCACAGTCGTTGGTTAACTACAGCGATTCGTTTCTGCAGGATTTGCGTTTCCAAACATGCACTGAAGGGCAAAATGCTACAGAATTTGATGTTGATTGTTGAATTCATTATTGGGTTTTATCTTCCTCACTGGTTCAATGTCAAAAACTTCCAATGTGGATGGATAGCCCAACCACATCTTTGTTTCAATTACAGCTACTGAGAACCCAAAGGAAAGTAGTGGTGGACATCGTTGTTACCTGTGGTGAGAAGGTCCGCTTGGTATACTAGGCCAGAGGCAGTTTTGCAAGCAATACTCTGCAGCCAATGTACCAAAGAGCGAACTGAGGCTGTGGAAATCATTCTAAGCTTAGAGGAACATCACTAGATAGTGATCCAGCTGGGAGACTGCTCTGTTCCAGACAAGGTACCTCCGATAAACGTCAATGCCACGAAATTGTCAGAATTAGTTAACGTGGTTGCGGAAGTTTTGGAGCTAACACTGACAACATGTATAACAAACAAAGATTTAAACAACAACTTAAAGAAGCCCCAATGCAATGCAAAGTGGCCTTCTCACCTCAGAGTGTGGAGAGAGTGTGAAAATGGTCACAGAAGCGCTAGTCAAGTTTCAGTCACGAGAGGCAGAAGGCTACATCAAAGCGCAAGTAGCAAGCCGAATGCTGATGTCAAGGAACCGCAGCAAAAAGGACATGCTGCACTGGTTACTTCGAATAAAGACTGATGTATTATTGCCACTTTAATGTTGGTAGGATGTTTGCGCACATTTGTTATTTTGTTACGATTTATATGGAAAAATGGAATTTTGAATTAAAATTGATGTAGGTTAGGAGTTATTTTTTTGTTTTTGAAGCAAGGATATTATTTTGTATGCCAAATGATTACATTAAATTGCTACCAAATCACATGATTTTCAATTTAGTCATTCACCCCCAAAATTGACAACACCCTAATATGTATGTGTACCCCATTATTCATAGCTTCGATATTTCGTAGCTTCGCTTATACGTAACATATTTCGTGACACCAAATTCCGCTATTCGCAAACCCAGCTCCGTTATTCGCAATGCCAGATAAGGGAAAAAATAATTCACAATTCCGCCTGCTACCAAAAGCAGCGTATCGCAGGCCCATTATGCGGCGAGATGTAGGAAGGAAGTCGTTGGTGAAGGAGGCGAGGTGCGAGCAGTGGTGGTGAAATTTTCAGTGCGAGTCGGGGGTGGTTTGAGGAAATAAAAGTACAGTACAGGTATGTTTATTCTTTTATTGATGTTATTCATAACTTACTATGCTAATACAAGTCTGTATTTGCGTTTTATACTTGCTTTTACGTATCGTATGGGAACGTATCCAAACATCTTACCCTCTGAAAAATGGCCACTGGAACGCATCCCCAAAGTCCAAGAAAATCTGTGCGGCAAGCGAGTCGTGAGGTAGGAATTTCAGAATCGTCTGTCCAACGCATTTTGAAGCGCTGTCAATGGAAAAGTTACATTCCAAGATTAGTCCATGCTATTAATGAAGATGATCCGGACCGAAGAGTGGAGTATTGCGAGTGGTACTTGGCACGATGTGGATGTGGATTGGACGAAGGGGTTTCGTAGAATACCCTCCGCGTTCACCAGACCTCACACCACTAGACTTTTTTTTATGGGGATACTTAAAAGACAAAGTCTACGCTATAAAACCTGCAACAGTCGCTGAATTGAGAGCAGCCATTGAACGAGAATGCACACAAATACCAAACAAAACGTTTCGTGATGTTTGCGATTCCATTGCTTCGCGTTATCAGCAGTGCCTGGACCAGAACGGACGTCAGTTTGAGAACAGGCGTTGACAAAACAATTAAATAATGTCTGTAGATTCTATTACATTTTGAAAATGAAATGTATTTTAATAAACACTGCCTTTATAATTATTTAAAGTGTGTATACATTTTTTTGGGACGCCCTGTATATATATAATATATATATATATTGCTTACGTTTGTTGAGTTTGAACGACGGTTTAGGATCGACCTGCGGTCGGCCCCTCTGCAGCATCCAAATTCATTTGCGGGATTTGGTGAAAGAGGGAATTGCTGTCTGATCTCCTCTGCCCTCGTAGCCAGCCACGCATGGCTGGTCAGGGACTCTACAAAAGAATCTGTCCAGCTGGTTCTTGAAGTTATTCAGGTCGGTGTGCTGGAGATTCCTCACTTCTTTTGGAAGGACATTGAAAAGCTTTGGGCCCCGTATTCTGAGGGTATTTTCCATCCTCGTTTTCATGGCCCCTTGTCCCACAGCAGCTGGGACCGTAAAAAATCTGCCTCTTCTCTCATTCCAGTTTGTTTCTATTTCATTTCTGAGGTTAGGGACATAGCCCCCAAGTATTTTCCATATGTATATTATTATGTAGCGCTCGCGCCTTCTTTCGAGAGAGTAGAGTTCCAGGGATTGTAGTCGAGACCAGTAGTCTTCACCTTCCGTTTCCTCTATCTTAGAGATAAAAAGTCCTTTGTATAGTTTCAATGTTGGCAATGTCTCTTTTTCTGTGTGGGCTTGTGAGTACTGAGCAATACTCAATTATTGGTAGGACTAGACTCTTCCATAATTTGAGCATGATGTTTGCTTTTCTGCTGCGGAAGCTCCTCCAGATGATTCCCATTATTTTTCTAGCCGTTGTGATTTTGATTTTACAGTGCTCTCTGAATTCTGCATCCGACGACATTATTACTCAAAGATCCCTGACTTGTCGATTTGGTGTTATCTGTTTGGCTTGCAGAGTTTTGTACCCTTTTTTCAGTAGCTCCTTGTTATTACCATATCTTAGAAGTTGGAATTTTTCTTCGTTGAACTTCATATTGTTGTCTTCTGCCCACTGGAATAATGTTTCAATGTCGTTTTGTAATTTTCTTATGTCATCTTCGTTCAATATTTCCTTCCATATCTTTGTGTCATCCGCGAAGCATGATACAATACTGTCCTTAATATCTGCATCAATATCTGCAATCATTATTATGAACAGCAAGGGAGCTAATACTGCCCCTTGTGGGACAGAGCTCACGACTTCCGAGACTTCCGATTTAACTCCGTTTACCACCACTCCTTGCGTTCTTTGCGTCAAGAAATTAAATATCCACCTCCTAGCTTTCCAGTAATTCCTGTATTCTTAAGTTTGTGTGCTATGATTCCATGGTCACATTTATCGAAGGCTTTAGCAAAGTACGTATATATTACATCAATGTTTTGTCCTCGACACAATGTTTCTAATATTTTCTCCTGGTGGTCTAGTAGCTGTGACAGGCATGATCTTCCCCCTGAAGCCATGTTGATTTGGGTTGTATAACTCTTTTTCTTGTAGGTAGTTGTTGTTGTTGTTGTTTAGCCGATCAGCCCACCTTCATCGAGCAAGCCGGCGGCACGCAGGTAACCGATCGCCCTCTCCGGAGTGGACCAGAGGTTCAGCGCACTAGTGATGTTGTGTTGTGTTCGTTGTTGTGCTAGAGCGGTACAGTCTGTCATAATGTGTTCAATTGTTTGTGGTGTGTCGTGGCACAGGTGGCAGGTGTCGTCTATGGAGTTGTCTAGTCTGTCTTTATATGTTAGTAAGTTGGGGGTGATGTCCACATCGAAATCGTGCTAAGTTAACTCGATCCGATCTGCTCAGGCTGATCTCTGACCTGTTAATGGGTGGCGGCTTCGCACCTAGGACCGCATTCGGACCGAGTCGTGTCAGTGCTTTGTGGGTTAGGTGTGTGTGTATGTGTTTTCTGTACTGTGTGATGTCTGTGGGGCGTGGTATGGAATGGAGTATTTGGTTATAATGTCTCTCTGGTGTTACCTTAATGGTGCGAGGTGTCGGTGCGTGATTGTACATGTAGTGGCAAGGGTGTTGTGGGTTAGTTGTCGCTGCTGCCATGAATTGTGTTCCCCTCATGTCTAAATGTTCCCTAACTTTCAGTATTTTTGTTTCTGTGTGCAGGTGTTCTATTGGTGTTGTTTGAGTGCATCCTGTAATGATACGAAGTGTGTTTTTGTATTGTCTGTAAGGTGTTTATGTCTGTGTTTGAGATAATGGGTGCCCAGCATGGGCTAGCATAGTCCATAACTGAGCGAATATATTGTTTGTATATGAGTGATGTTGTTTCCTGCTGGTGTCCAAAGTTTGTGCCTGTTAGTACCCTAAGCGTGTTAAGTCTTGACGTACATTTGTTTTTAATATCCTGAATGTGGTTTGCAAAAGATAATGATGTGTTGTATGTGACCCCAAGTATTTTGGTCCTGTGAGTGTGTGGAATGTTGATGTTGTTTAGTGTAAGCTGTGGAATTACCTGGTGTTCTTTTGTGTTGCTTGTAAGCAAGGTGATGGTTGATTTTGTGGGCGCTACTTTGAGTCTATTGTGTGTGAGCCAGTCTTGTATACTGTTTATGTATGTTTGTAGGTTATTTGTAGCGGTGTCGATGTTGTGGATGGATGTTAGAGTGATGTCATCTGCATATGATGATAATGTAAGCTTGTTATCTATGGGTGTTGGAATGTCATGCATGTATAAGTTGAAGAGTGTTGGTGAGAGAACAGAGCCTTGAGGAACCCCGTTCGGAAAAAGCTTGTTTTTGGATGACTTGCCATTAAATGTGACATGTGAGTATCTTCCTGAAACATAGTTGCTCAGCCACCTTTTGGTGTTATTGTGCAGGTTTGTGTTGAGTATTTTGTTTATGAGAGGGAAGCGTGGGATAGCATCAAATGCTTTACTAATGTCTATTGTTGCTAATAGTGTACGTTGAGCTGGTCGTCTGGAGTTGATGCCATCCATGATGTGCTGCGTGAGTTAGTGAGTAATGTCGTGGTTGAGTGGTGAGGTCTGAATCCATGTTGAGTAGGCGATAGTGGAATGTTGGTGATTTGTAAGATTAGTCTTTCTGTTACTTTTGAAGGTGTGCATAGTAAAGTAATGGGTCTATAGGAAGCTGGTTCTGTTGGATTTTTGTTTGGTTTGAGTAGTGTAATAATTTTACCTTGTTTCCATATGTCAGGAATAATACAGTATTGGTATGAATATGTGCTGATATTTGTGAGAGCTAGTATTCCTTGTGGGCCCAAGTGTTTAGGTGTATGTTAGATATGTTGTCTGGTCCAGTAGCCTTCAAATTCTTAATGGTTTTGATGATCTTGGTGGTCTGGTCTGTATTGAAGGGTGTAATGGTTGTGTCGAGTCTGTAGGTTTTCTTGTGTCTGGCTGTTTGTCTGTCTGCGTGTTTCTGGTTGTTGTCTCTGTTTAAGTGGCTTATCTTTGCGTAGTGATTAACTAGAATGTTAGCTTGTTGTGTGTATGTTGGGATATTATTTTGGCTGCGACAGATAGCCGCGTGTGAGGTGTGAATGCCGCTGTTAGAGTGGTAATGCCGTTTATAGTCTTGTATAGCCTGGATGTATCTGTGGAGTGGTTTAATGTTGTTATGAATTCCCTGAATGTTTCTGTTTGTTTTTCTTTGAGTTTGTTGTTTATTTCTGTGTTGAGCTGTTGTATCTGCTGTTTTATGGCTTCTGTGTGTGGGGTTTGTGTGCTATATTTGAGGTTGTTACGTTGCCTTATAAGGTGGGCTATTTCTCTAGTGTAATTTGGGTTGTATTTCCTAATGTTGCCCTTCGGTATGTATTTGTTTGCATTAGTGATGATCTGATTAAATGTCTTGAGTGTTGTATTGATGTAGACTAATCCAGGCCCCACTACAACTTACACATGTCACCATACACAAAGACATAGACACAATAGCACCATGAGACACATACAGAAGTATAATATTAACATATTACAGTACAACGTAGATGGCCTCACAAACAAAATCATGCAGCTTAGGGAATTCGTACACAAACAAAACATTCACATAGCACTTATACAAGAAACAAAACTAAAACGCACACAAAAACACCCACCATCCCTGACTTCACGGCGATCCGTCAAGATCGTACTGGGGGTAACGGAGGTGGACTCATCACTTACATACGTAAAAGCATTAGCTACACTGATGCTACCCAAAACATTACAAACACAATCCAAGCAGATAACACGATAGAAATACAGGCAGTTAACATTAAAACACGCGCAAAACACAACACCACACTAATCAACATTTACATCCCACCAGATAGTTCACCTCAGGTGCCAGCCAATTACAATCCACAGTTACACAATCTGGCCTCTCTCATTAATGTCATCTTAGAAGGAGACTTCAACGCCAAAGACACTAGTTGGTACCTGCACAACCAAAGCAACACCAGAGGCGCCAACATAGCCACACAACTAAACAGCCTCTTCATTCTTAACAATACAGAAGAACATACACACATACCACATCAAGCAGGATACTCAAACTCCTCCCCAGACATAACGTTCTGTTCCCCCTCACTAGCAACACATACACAATGGAGAACAGAAAAACAACTGTCATCAGACCACCTGCCCATTATCATTCCAACACATTCTACACTCTGCCCCAACAGCCTTAGGCACACTTACAGAAATTACAAGAAAACTGATTGGGAATAGTTCAAAATACAGACTGAGGAACAATTCACCACATTAAACAGCACACCCATCATAAACAAGTCTTAATGTCGCCAGAGAGTAAGAGTAGTTCGGGGAGCACGCAATTGCTCCCTGTAATTGAAAAATAGCACGCTGAGAATAGGTCCGGCCCCGGGAGCCGATCGGCACTCTGACCGTGCCACGCAACAGGCCGTCGACTGCCAGTCTGGCCAACCGTAGACAGCCCGCTGCACGGAGATTTGAGGAAGTTTGGCCACCAGCGCGTTGATGTTTTGGTTTGACGTCGCCTCTTCTTCGCGTTGACGGTCCCGCGCTGGAGGATGCAGCCACTGTTAGAAGCTTCCTCGTCAGCTGCTGAATTTGTTGATGTACTGGCTCTTGTAGGTAGTAGGTAGTTTTGCCTCTAATTATGCGTTCAAAACACTTTATAAGGTGAGGTGAGAGCCACTGGCCGATAATTTTTGGGCATTGCTCTGTTACCACCTTTAAATAGGGGGGCAATGTTCGCGTTCTTTAAGGAGAGTGGAATTTGTCCTGTGTCGAGTGATTTCCTCGATAGTAAGTATAGCGGTTTTGCAATACTCTCTTTGCATTTTTTCAGAAATGTGGTACTCCATGTGTCTGGCCCTGGCGCTGAATTGTCTCGCATCTGTGATAAGGCCGTAATTACATCTCCTTCCGTGAACTCGAAGTCCATTAATAGGTCTGTGCCGGAATTTGTTCTTGGTTGATCTGTATCTATGTCGAAAAATTCGTTTGGGTTTTCCACTTCCATCTCGGACTTAGGGGTGCTAAACACAAATTTAAATTGTTCCCTAAGCAGTTCACTTACTTCTTTCGGGTCACTTGTGTATTCGGCCTTCCCGTCTATCAACGGTCCAATACTCTCTTTACACTGCATTTTCCTTTTCGCAAACGTGTAGAAGTATTTTGGGTTATTTTTTATGTTTTCTGCTACCTTGTTTTCCTCCTCGTTTGTCTTACGTATGAATGTTTGCTTTAGGTCCATTTCTATTTCGCCAAGTTTCCTTTCTAGTTTGAGTCTCTTTGCATCAGTTCTGCATCTGTGAAGATGTTTTACGGTTTGTCTTCGTTGCCTGAATAGAGTCCTGATTTTCCTCTCGAGCTTGCTACGTTTTCTTTCCTGTCTGTCTGGAATATGTTTCAGTATTATAGGTTTGGTTTCAGTCTCTATTATACATAGTATTTCTTGTGGAGTCTTCTCGTGAATTAGCAATTCCCAATTTACCTCCTTTAAATCTTTATTTTATTTTCCCAATTTACTTTCTTTGAATTTATGTTTAAGCCTTCAAATATTCCATCTGCCTCTCTAGGATGCGTTTTCGGACTTTTGGTTGCTAACTTCAACTGTATATCGATGAGGTTATGGTCGGAGAACTTTGTGTGCATTACTTTTATATTTATTATTATCTCGTTGTTATTTGTCAAGATTAAATCCAAAACCTTCTCCTTTCTCGTGGCTTCACCGATTTCCTGGTAAGGGCGTAATGTTTCATAATATCTAATAGCAGTGTTGCTTGGGTTCTATCATCTTTTGTAATGTTGCCATTTTTCTTCCATGATATGAATGCGAAATTAAAATCTCCGAAAATTAATTAGAATATTTGTTGCTGGAGTTTCAAGTAATTTTAATATGTTTTCTATTTCATTTGTAGCAAATTGGAATTCACTTTTTGTGGTGTTTGGTGGTCTGTAGATGTTCATAATGGTTAGGTTCAGTTCTTTTACTTCTAATATAATAACTTCAACTGTGCTGTTTGATTTCTTTACCCTCACTTCACATGTGTATGTGTTTTACACGTAGATACAACACCCTCCCCCTCGTCTAGCCACTCTATCTGCTCTGTATATGTTGTAGTCCAGCAATGCTATTTCAGTATTCTCGATGCAGTTTTCACAGCCTTTTCCGCACTTATGCAAGTGTGTTTCCGTTAGGCATATGATATCTATGCTGGTTTACGTAGCTAAATTTTGCAAGTATTGTAATTTTCAGTCTGCATGGTCCGTACAGAGGGCTTGTATATTTGTGTATAATACATTTACCGGGTTTCTAATCTTTGTGTTCGATTTTCCTAAATGATGGTCGTTTCCTGGTCGATGTCGGTTCCTGTTTGGTGTTATTGGTTGGCCCGCTGCATTTGGGAGTATTGGGGTTGCGGCCTGAGATACCACTGTGGTTGTTGTATTATTGGTGGGTGGTGTTGAATAGGAGGGTGATATGCGTAATGTTGTGGTGCATATGTTTGCGGCGTTCTGTCTCTCCTTGTTAGAAGGACAAGCTGAGCTTTTAGTATCCTCATTTCTTCTAAAAAATATGTTTCATTACTCTTGTTATTACTTCTATGTCGAATATGATCTGTTGTTTCCCGTTCTCTTCTTTGCGTACCCTTTATGTGAAAATGTGGGCACTCTATGTTCAGGTATTTTTCTCAGTAATTGACTGTCTGCACATACGAGGGTGAAAAAAGTTGCAGTTTGGTCCGTACCTGCACTTCCCATTCCTCATCATATAGAAGCATTTTGTAGGGTGATTGTATATGCAGTTTGAGACATATTTTCACGCACGTATTTTATAATATTCGCATATGGCCCGTCGTTTAAATTCCCTCTGAGTCTCATGTGATTCGATTTCCTCTTCTGCTCCGACACCACTTCTTCCCTACTCAGTGGGGTTGTTTTCTTCGGCGTGTATTTCGTATCTCCCTCTTCTGCCGTGGGTACCTCTTTATCTGAGGCTGCTTTCGCCCCTCCCTGTAGTGTGTTTTTCTTTATCCTTCTCGGTTGTGCAGGCGATTTCTGTGTCCTGTTTTTCTGTCGGTAAAACTGCTGTACTTGATTCTTCTATTTCAACATTTTGTATTCCCCTCTGTACTAATTTTCTATTGTTTTCCATGCACTTGACGCATAAGAAACCACAAAGACCTATGATTTTGTTATTTATTCTATTTACCATTTTCCTGTCTTTTCTATCTAAATTCATGCATTCGTAGTGCTTAAAGGTATTGCACAGGATGCAGTTTAACCCCGAGGTCTGGTCTACTTCATCTTTGCAATCACAGAGCTGATGTGCCGCGCATTCCATTACACATAATCCGGCTTTATTCAATTCTCTGACTTTCCTGCAATTTACATTTCTTCGTATATTTTATCATTTTCTCATTTATTTTCCTCTTCTCGCTTCTCAATTTCTCTTGATAACTCGATCTTCGTTTAATGGTTCTGACCTTTTCCCTCTATAGGCCTAGTGTACATCTCAGAAGCTGTTTTTCCGTTCGAAGTGTTTTAAATTTATGTTTCAATTTGATGTTTTTTCTTTGTGCAAGCTATATGCCACCGGCTTTCACTTAATAATTTATTATCGCGAATTCACTGGTATTTAATACACACTGGTATAAGATAGAATTTATCACTGAACTTATAAACACTAGTTATTTCGATATTACACAGAGCGGAAACAAAACGTCCGTACACCACGAGGTAGCAACACACACACACACACACACATATCTATATATATATATATACAGTAATATTATATATATATATATATATTATATATGTATATAGATATAATATTATATATATACACAAGCTGAAGTGGCATAAAGTAAAATTCGATTAATTTCAGTTCGCAAAGTTTAAAGTGAAGGAAAGTAGGTTTTTTTTAGATGAGTGAAATAAACAGAGGTTCTACTTTGTATATATATATATATAATATATATATATATGTGTGTGTGTGTGTGTGTGTGTGTGAGTGAAATGATCATAATAATTCTAAATGAAATATGTTTATATAATTTAAAGGCCAAATAATGACAATACTAATCGTTATACTCGTATTTAACATATGTCATATAATAATAATATATATATAATAATAATAATAATAATAATATAATAATAATCAATTGTATATATTCTATCCTTAGTATATGAACTGTCATTGTATTAATAGTATTAATAATATTTGTCATATGGACTATAGTCTGCCAATAAACCTTTTCATTTTCAATAAGAGTTTGCTGAGCGGATTAGATATGAATAGACGTGTACATTTTGAGATGGCAGTAACATAGAGATTCCATAAACTCGCATTGGCGCCGGTGTCGCTTTGCTCTTGGCAAAACATAATCTAAGAGGAAAAATAACAGTAAAAATGTTTATTATTTGAAAGTCAGATGACTTGACACCTTTTCATTGTAACTTCACTCAATAGAAAACTTTCCTTTATATTTTGAAGCAGTTAAATTCGGTAGTTTGTCCTCCTTTGTCCAAGTTTGGCCGTTTTCAAAAGTCTTTGTTTAAATATTTATTTGCGAGAAGGAAAATCATTCTGTTGCATTCAATATTGCAAAGTCTGGTCTCTATTTTTATATGCAAACTATCCTTCACATTTGTACCTCTCCATGAACAATATGCATGTAAATTATATAAATTATATATATATATATTATATATACAGGGTGTCCCGTAAGTCTGGACCCATAGAAAATAATAAAATTACAAAATAGTCCAAAATTTTATTACATATCTGTTCAAAGTGTCGCCGCCGTTGTGTCGCACACATAGTTGAAGACGCAATCTCCACTGCGACAGCACTTTCTGAATCACAGTCGCAGAAATTTCTTGACACGCCTCCACAATGCGTGCTTTAAGGTGGAAAATGTTCTGAAGTTTGACCTCGTACACTTTGGCTTTCAAGTGGCCCACAAATAAAACTCC
The DNA here is from genome assembly GCA_023014485.1 of Bathynomus jamesi. Taxonomy (NCBI): domain Eukaryota; kingdom Metazoa; phylum Arthropoda; class Malacostraca; order Isopoda; family Cirolanidae; genus Bathynomus; species Bathynomus jamesi. The sequence continues at coordinate 292,007 of JAJOZX010004227.1, read as the reverse complement.
AGCGGAGTAAGATCATAATAAAAAAATAATAAAAATAATAATAAAATAAAAAAATATATTATAAATAAATTTTTTGGACTATTTTGTAATTTTATTATTTTTCCCTATGGGTCCAGACTTACGGGACAATATATATATATACGCACGAGTGTATATATTATATATGTATGTACTCGTACTTGGCAAATGGGCAGTATAATTAATGTTAATTAAATTGTTTATAAACATGTTTGTTTGAAGCTCGAGGTTGCCAGATCTTTGCAGATCAAATAAATAATGTTACTAATTAAGCAAATTAGTAGAGCGAGTTCTCTTTTTTTATTAACAAATAATAAATGACAAAAGATACAAAAAGGTTGCAGTGGAGCGAATGCGTATACGCAGATTAAATGAAATTGAATTGAATGATTGAGCGATTATATTGTGCGGTAGCTTATTAAATGAAGTCTAATGATTGCGCCATGAAATTTCAGTATTTACAATAAAAATAGGAATGGTAAATATATGCCCTACGAAGGGCGCTGAAAATGGTGTTCACACGTTGGAGGTTCGCTCGCAATTGAAGAGATTTCGAAGTGGGAGATTTCTTCGGGCAAGGTGCGAATGAGGCGTGATGCCCGCAGGGGTCTTCTAACGAGGTTAAACGTCGTCATCATCGAAAAGGAGAAGACTTATGCTCATAAGGAAATGTTGTCGCTGAGAAGGGGAAAAGAGAATCTTCGAAAGTGAGTGACGTTGTCGTTGTAGCTATATATATATATATATATATATATATATATATATATTATATATTATATATATTAGGGTGTCACTTTTGAACTTTTTTGAAAAGTTATGGTGCTTACCTCTTATATTGTGACAAATTTACCAAAAACCATGAATAAACCAAAAAAAAAAGACAATCGGATAATATTTAGGGTCCCCGCCACCCATTTGAAAAATAAGCCCCTTATTCACACAAAAAAATGGTGATTTTTGGAGATATTTTTGGTCATAGTTTCCTTACTATTCATCGTATTTCAAAAAGTTTGCTACCAAAATGTAGAGAAGGTATCCTCTTATTGTGAACGTTTTAAACTATTTTAGTTGTATACGGTGCTGATATTTGAGTGGACCTTATGAAATTTTTCCCTCTGTTTTCACTTCTATAACATTTATTTACAGTATTTTCAGGTTTTATCTACAAAAAGTATGCAAATATAACCAAATGTATGATAAATTTGCTTTTCTTTCAGAACTCTATTATAGATTTGCTTAATTTCATAGTTTATTAAAATTAGTCAATAGTCATGGCTAACGGTAAGCCAATATTAAGAACAGACCTAAGAAAATATGATTCTTTATTGGGAAAGTTAGTGGAAGACATATGCGCAAGAGAAGGAAGCATGCTTCCAAAGAATAGTGAAGTTCTCAGTCACTTTTTCTTCTTGAGAAGGGATCAAATGAAAAGCGACAATGTGTCGAAGGAAGAAAATATTTTGAGAGTATTAGATAAGGTAGAAAAGGTGTGGATTATGGCTGGCATACCATCAAAATCCGTTAGAAAACAGAAAGGACCAAAAAATGTTGTGGGATTTGATAAAAGAGCATGAGAAGTTGGGTAAAAATAAGAAGAAATGTTATGAAACCCAAAAAACATCTTCGCTTTTTGGAAGATCAGCGAAGTGCTAGAATATATTCTCTGGTCCGATCGATAAGCTTATGTAGCCAAACTGATTAAAAAGACTGCTAGAATAGAAGGTGAAGAACGAAGAAAATTGAAAGAAAAAGAGCAAAAGGCATTAGAAGAAGAGAGAGACAAACTTGAATCATCTGAAGGCGAGTTAATGGACTCAAGTAATGGTGAAGTTGATTTTACTCCGAGCCCAGGCCCATCAAAACGTCCTAAGTTATTACAGTCAACATTAATATCCAATACAGCTGATCGTTTAGGACTATCATTCGGACAACGCTCGACATTTGCATCTGCGGTAGCAGCTGAATGTGGGCTAGATTTAAAAGAGATGTCATTATCGAAAAGTACTTCTGCGCGAGCTGCGAAGAAGTCGAGGAAAGCTACTGCTGACACTATTAGAGAGTCGTTCAACCCACCTCAATATTGTGTAGTCCACTGGGACAGCAAAATGATACTGAATGTTTCAGGAGGAAAGCAGGATCGATTGGCAATACTTATATCGGGAGAGAATGTTGAGAAACTTCTCTCGATACCCGATATCGGTGTCTTAACTGGATCGACACAAGCTTGTACTGTTTTTAGCACAATCCAAGAATGGAAATTACAGGATAAGGTTTACGGAATGGTATTTGATACTACTTCATCCAATACTGGCTGGATAAAATGGGCTTGTAAAGTACTGGAAGACCTCTTTGGAAAAAATTATTATGGCTCGCTTGTCGCCACCATATGCCAGAACGAGTTTTGTCAGCAGTGTGTCTAAAGGTATTTGAAAAATCTACTTCACCCGAAAACGAATCTTTCAAGACCTTCAGAGATGTTATATGGGAGAAGCTAGATACTATGCAACCCTTCAAACAGCTATCTATCAATGACAGACATCTCAAGGACTTGAAAAAATGCGTCATAGATTTTATGACACAATTGCTCAAAGATAACCAGAGCCTTCCCAGGGATGATTACAAAGAGGTAGCTGAAACAACTATGCTCGTTTTAAGAGAAATTCCCGCCAGAGAATACGCTGGAACAGCCAGGAGCTCTCCATCACGCCAGATGGATGGCTGTCATATTGTATACGAATAAGATGTTAGCATTTTCAGACCAAGCCGGATATGATAATGTTACAATAAAAAAGCTGGAAAGAGTATGCTTGTTTACATTGCTGATCTACTCCAAGTACTGGCTATCAGTCACCAACCCACTTTAGGGTCCTGAAAATGACCTCCTCCTATACAACGAATTAATTCAGTACAAAAAGATTGACACGGAAGTAGCGGAAGCTGCCCTCAACACTCTAAAAGGTCATTACTGGTACCTATCTGAAGAACTTGCAACCCTTTCTCTCTTTGGAGATTTACCTCATAGTGAAAAGGACAAGGTGGCCAAAAAACTTTCCTCTTTCAATCAACCACTAGAATTCAAACAGGGTAAGCCGATATTTCCCATCCTAAAAGAACGAATTAAAATTCAGCAATTAGTTGGTCCAAACTCATGGTATGTATTCAAAGTCCTTGGTTCAACGGGAGATTGGATAAAGACTCCGGCTGTAACGTGGGACAGCAACAATGATTTTCAACGAATGAAGAGAATACTCTCTTCAACTAAGGTTGTTAATGACACTGCAGAAAAGGGTATCAAACTTTTGCAGGATTTTCATGGCTCATGTAGGGATGAAGGTGAATTTCAGGCATTGCTTCAAGTTGTAGAGGAAAACAGGCGTGTTTTCCCAAAGTTTTCCAAACAAAGTCTCTTGAATTTGTAATTTCTTTCCATTTATTTTATTTCATTTACAATTTTTCATTATAATTTCAAGAATAGCACTTTGTTTCTATTTGATTAAAATTGTTTTGTGTTTGTATTTCATAATAAAAAATTTAAAAAAACGATGGGGCTTTGCATATTTTTTTAGATTAATAAAAATTTAAGTCTACAGTTGTCATTTTTTTTTTTTTGGCAAAATTTACTAATTTTAATCTACTAAACATGTGTAAAGTTGTTCCCACTTTGAATCTCTAAACCAAAAAAGTGTTGCTCATTTAAGTCCATCTGCTTTTTTGATTTATATTTTCAAAGCCCATCGCCGCAGGGCTGCATTGGGATGATGCTCTATGGATGTCGGTGACATCCAAAGTATATAAGATAACATTTTACTGCAGTTCAGATCTTCCAAAGATATGATAAAACAGCAGTATTTTTCTCTTACAAAATGCATCAAAATGACCAAAGAGATATAAAAATTTAATAAATTTAACTCAAAGGTTAATAAAATCTATTCAGATTGAAGCGCATTATTATTTTCTACATTTTGATAGCAAAATGTTTGATCTACGATGATTAGTAAGGAAACTATGACCAAAAATATCTCCAAAAATGACCATTTTTTGTGTGAATAAGGGGCTTATTTTTCAAATGGGGGGTGGGAACCCTAAATATTACCCGATTGTCCTTTTTATGGTTTATTCATAGTTTTTTGTCAATTTGACACAATATAAGAGGTAAGCACCACTACTTTTCAAAAAAAGTCCAAAAGTGACACACCCTAATATATATATATATATATATCAGGGCTGCCAGGTCGGACCCAGACCCGGACCCGATAGTGAATTAGAAAAAAGACCCGGACCCGGACCCTGACCTGAAAGTGAATTTTAAAATTGACCCAGACACAGACCCGACCCGAAAGTGAAGGACCCGCACAGCCGGGTTTTTAGTTTACAAAATTTATGTGTGCGCCTTTAGATTTGGCAACAACGTATTGAATTATCATTCCACCTCCAACTGACTCACTGGAAGTGGAGAGTTAACGGTGACGGAAGAATAGCCTAATCCTAATATATTTTAGTGTTTGTTTGTGAGTTGTGTACTGTGTAGTGTGTAAAGGGTGTCAGGAAATGATTGCCCCCCCCCCCTGTACAGAAGAAACTGAAAGGAATAGAAAAAACAGACAAAACCAACCACGCGAAAGAGCGTTTAATTTTGAATAAAAAACACTTGTTTTAATATCGGGTGTTGCCCCCATTTGCAGCTCTGACGGCCATTAATCGACGGGGGTATGATCCCAGAAGTGTCTCAAAGAGATCGGTATCACGACTCATTTCTTCAAGGACTTCGTTGATCTTTGCAGTCATAATTTCTGTTGAATACCGATTCTGAATGGGTTGTTCCAGCATTAAGGACTCCACCCGATCCTTCATGATGGATCCGACATGTTCACAGACATTAAGATCGGGAGAATTGCCAGGCCATTCATTATTTCCGAAAAAATCAATGTTATTGTCCTTAAGCAGTTGAGTCGCAAGTGCTTTCATACAGGGGGCTTTGTCGTGAAGAAAGGTTGCCTGTTCAACATCCAAAACACACTCGGGGTCTTTCAAAAACGGAATTACATGTTGGGCTAAAATTACATTTCGAAAATAAGGCCCATCCCAACTGGTTCCTCTTGGTTTGATAACCCAGATGAGCTTCCGAATAGAAAACATAATGAAAACACCCACACATGCTGGATTTTTTACTATTTCTCGATACTTCTGGTCGTCTGGGACTTCATCAGGAGTTGTTGCCCAAACCCGATCATTCTGAAAATTTGATTTTCTGGAGACATAAACGAAGAATTCATCGCTGACAACCAAGTGAAGGAAATCGTCTTCCGTCCATTCCTCAAGATAATCACAAAACCATAGCCGATCTTCAATATTAAAATCACTCTTCCGTGGCTTAGCTATTTCATGCCAAGCATTCAAGTCTTGGCGAACTCGAAATTGATGCACAAGTTGCCGATTGACTATCTTACCACGACGGATAAGTATCTCTTTCGCTACCTCAGAGCAGCTCTTCTTTCGGCGCCGTGATGCAGCAAGCACAATGTCTTTCGATTCTTGAGATAATTTCTCCGGTCTTCCTCCTCGAAATTCTGTTTCACAATCTTCAGGATTCTTATTCCAATTCCTTTTGACAAAGTCTTCTGATCTTTTTAATCTCTCAGCCACCAAAGAGGTAGCTGAAACAACTATGCTCGTTTTAAGAGAAATTCCCGCCAGAGAATACACTGGATCAAGCCAGGAGCTCTCCATCACGCCAGATTGATGGCTGTCATATTGTATACGAATAAGATGTTAGCATTTTCAGACCAAGCCGGATATGATAATGTTACAATAAAAAAGCTGGGAAGAGTATGCTTGTTTACATCGCTGATCTACTCCAAGTACTGGCTATCAGTCACCAACCCACTTTAGGGTCCTGAAAATGACCTCCTCCTATACAACGAATTAATTCAGTACAAAAAGATTGACACGGAAGTAGCGGAAGCTGCCCTCAACACTCTAAAAGGTCATTACTGGTACCTATCTGAAGAACTTGCAACCCTTTCTCTCTTTGGAGATTTACCTCATAGTGAAAAGGACAAGGTGGCCCAAAAACTTTCCTCTTTCAATCAACCACCAGAATTCAAACAGGGTAAGCCAATATTTCCCATCCTAAAAGAACGAATTAAAATTCAGCAATTAGTTGGTCCAAACTCATGGTTTGTATTCAAAGTCCTTGGTTCAACGGGAGATTGGATAAAGACTCCGGCTGTAACGTGGGACAGCAACAATGATTTTCAACGGATGAAGAGAATACTCTCTTCAACTAAGGTTGTTAATGACACTGCAGAAAGGGTATCAAACTTTTGCAGGATTTTCATGGCTCATGTAGGGATGAAGGTGAATTTCAGGCATTGCTTCAAGTTGTACAGGAAAACAGGCGTGTTTTCCCAAAGTTTTCCAAACAAAGTCTCTTGAATTTGTAATTTCTTTCCATTTATAATTTTATTTCATTTACAATTTTTCATTATAATTTCAAGAATAGCACTTTGTTTCTATTTGATTAAAATTGTTTGGTGTTTGTATTTCATAATAAAAATTTTTAAAAAACGATGGGACTTTGTATATTTTTTTAGATTAATAAAAATTTAAGTCTACAGTTGTCATTTTTTTTTTTTGGGGAAAATTTACTAATTTTAATCTACTAAACATGTGTAAAGTTGTTCCCACTTTGAATCTCTAAACCAAAAAAGTGTTGCTCATTTAAGTCCATCTGCTTTTTTGATTTATATTTTCAAAGCCCATCGCCGCAGGGCTGCATTGGGATGATGCTCTATGGATGTCGGTGACATCCAAAGTATATAAGATAACATTTTACTGCAGTTCAGATCTTCCAAAGATATATGATAAAACAGCAGTATTTTTCTCTTACAAAATGCATCAAAATGACCAAAGAGATATAAAAATTTAATAAATTTAACTCAAAGGTTAATAAAATCTATTCAGATTGAAGCGCATTATTATTTTCTACATTTTGATAGCAAAATGTTTGATTTACGATGATTAGTAAGGAAACTATGACCAAAAATATCTCCAAAAATGACCATTTTTTGTGTGAATAAGGGGCTTATTTTTCAAATGGGGGGTGGGACCCCTAAATATTACCCGATTGTCCTTTTTATGGTTTATTCATAGTTTTTTGTCAATTTGTCACAATACAAGAGGTAAGCACCACTACTTTTCAAAAAAAGTCCAAAAGTGACACACCCTAATATATATATATATATATATCAGGGCTGCCAGGTCGGACCCAGACCCGGACCCGATAGTGAATTAGAAAAAAGACCCGGACCCGGACCCTGACCTGAAAGTGAATTTTAAAATTGACCCAGACCAGACCCGACCCGAAAGTGAAGGACCCGCACAGCCGGGTTTTTAGTTTACAAAATTTATGTGTGCGCCTTTAGATTTGGCAACAATGTATTGAATTATCATTCCACCTCCAACTGACTCACTGGAAGTGGAGAGTTAACGGTGACGGAAGAATAGCCTAATCCTAATATATTTTAGTGTTTGTTTGTGAGTTGTGTACTGTGTACTGTGTAAAGGGTGTCAGGAAATGATTGCCCCCCCCCCTGTACAGAAGAAACTGAAAGGAATAGAAAAAACAGACAAAACCACGCGAAAGAGCGTTTAATTTTGAATAAAAAACACTTGTTTTAATATCGGGTGTTGCCCCCATTTGCAGCTCTGACGGCCATTAATCGACGGGGGTATGATCCCAGAAGTGTCTCAAAGAGATCGGTATCACGACTCATTTCTTCAAGGACTTCGTTGATCTTTGCAGTCATAATTTCTGTTGAATACCGATTCTGAATGGGTTGTTCCAGCATTAAGGACTCCACCCGATCCTTCATGATGGATCCGACATGTTCACAGACATTAAGATCGGGAGAATTGCCAGGTCATTCATTATTTCCGAAAAAATCAATGTTATTGTCCTTAAGCAGTTGAGTCGCAAGTGCTTTCATACAGGGGGCTTTGTCGTGAAGAAAGGTTGCCTGTTCAACATCCAACACTCGGGGTCTTTCAAAAACGGAATTACATGTTGGGCTAAAATTACATTTCGAAAATAAGGCCCATCCCAACTGGTTCCTCTTGGTTTGATAACCCAGATGAGCTTCCGAATAGAAAACATAATGAAAACACCCACACATGCTGGATTTTTTACTATTTCTCGATACTTCTGGTCGTCTGGGACTTCATCAGGAGTTGTTGCCCAAACCCGATCATTCTGAAAATTTGATTTTCTGGAGACATAAACGAAGAATTCATCGCTGACAACCAAGTGAAGGAAATCGTCTTCCGTCCATTCCTCAAGATAATCACAAAACCATAGCCGATCTTCAATATTAAAATCACTCTTCCGTGGCTTAGCTATTTCATGCCAAGCATTCAAGCCTTGGCGAACTCGAAATTGATGCACAAGTTGCCGATTGACTATCTTACCACGACGGATAAGTATCTCTTTCGGTACCTCAGAGCAGCTCTTCTTTCGGCGCCGTGATGCAGCAAGCACAATGTCTTTCGATTCTTGAGATAATTTCTCCGGTCTTCCTCCTCGAAATTCTGTTTCACAATCTTCAGGATTCTTATTCCAATTCCTTTTGACAAGTCTTCTGATCTTTTTAATCTCTCAGCCACCCAGTGTCGAGTTATGAAAGTTGCACCAGCTTCCTTTGCTTCACGAAGTGTGACAGCTCGAATGCGGTCAAGAACTCGCTTTTTCTCTGAATCGTTCAAAATAGATGATGCCATGGTTTCTGTGGGGAAAAAAATGGTAAGAATTAAAATCACAGGAATAGAATATAATGGTTTTTATTCAGATTTCAACGCTCTTTCAAGTGGTCTCGCCGGTTTTTATCTATCTCTTCTAGTTTTTGCTCTACAGGGGGGCCAATCATTTCCTGACACCCCTACATTGGTTGGTCTCCAGTGCTTCGTTTGCTATTTATTTGAATTTGCAATGCCTTTACAAGGTCTTTTTTCAGTGGGGAGTTGTAGCAAAAAAACTAGCCTTACAAATGAATATTTTAAATATAATAATATTGCTAAAACATCTACATGCCAAATTGAAAAGTGTGGAAAAGTGTATAGTGGCAATCATGTGACAAACCTAAAGCGACACCTAAAATCGTGTCACCCAGACATATATCGTAAAGTTGAGGATCATGATAAAAGCCTACCTAGCACTAGCAGTACTTCAAAAACTTAAATACAAACCAAGGGAATGAATGTAGGCCAAACTAGTGTTAAAAACTTTTTTAAACAAATTAAAGTTGGAGTTCACCCGCGACTTCATAAGAAAACTTTAGAAAATGGCCTTATTTCGTGGGTGACAATAGACGGGCGGCCTTTTAGCATTGTAGAAGATATTGGATTTAAAATTTTGGTTGAAACATTTCTATCTGCAATGAATATAAACATGAACAGAAAAAATTTTGCTACTTTGACTCTCGATAGAGCAATAGCTGAAAAAAGTAAGTTAAAAATACTTCTTAAAAAAAATGTTTCATTTAAAAGTAGATTGTTGCAGCCGCTTAGATAGAGGATTTTTAGGTATTCAAGCCCAATATGACTTTGAAAACAAAACTGAAGTGAAAACATTGGCTTTCAAGGAACTTCACTGCTCGCATACAGGTAAAATTATTTATATTTCACACAAAAAATTATTTTACATTTCACACAAATATATATATATATATATATATATATATATATATATCGTACAATATTACAGTATATGTAAAAGAATGTTAAAGGTGTTAACCGAGTACGACTTGGGATCTGCACAAGTTGTATCCATTGCGACAGACAACGGGTCCGATATGATCAAGTGCTGTCGCCTTTCCATTTGAGTTCACTCAAAAAAATATTGAATTTGTTTTCACAAAATTAATTAAAATTTAGAATAAGGGGGCTGCAGAGAGCAATCATACATCGTACTTTGCCCCTTAGCAATGCTATACCTAGTTACTATTAAATATTAATACAATTAATACACCTACTTTCAAACATTTCCAAAATCGGATTAATTAATATATATGGTTGGCTGCTACCGTATAGCCATATAATGTTTTACTATGTTTCAGAAAACATGTTAGTGTAGCTACGGTAGCAGTCTTATTACCTATCCTATACCAGATTATAATTATTACATTTTTAATAATGGACCCGACCCAGACCCGGGTCATATACTAAAAGACCCGACAGGACCTGAAAGTGAACTTTCGGGTCCGACCCGGACCCGGACAAGGACTCGAAAGTAAATTAGAAAAATGACCCGGACCCGAAAGTAAATTAGAAAAATGACCCAGACCCGGACCCGATCCGAAAGTGATAGACCCGCACAGCCCTGATATATATATATATATATTATATAATAAGCAAACAACCACAGGGAAAAGGAAACACAAAGTCCGAGCGCTTTCGTGATATATTCACATTATCAAGGAGGAACAGAAAATTTTCTGTTCCTCCTGCGCGTTTAGGAAGACTATTTCATAATACTGTCTCTTCTTTTCAGGCTGCCGTAAGCCGAACGGTCCCAGCGTAAATTCCACAAATTTCCCCCGCGCTCGCGAAGGTGTCGCAATTACAAACAATTTGAAGGTTCTATCCTTAAATGCTCGTAGCCTACGAAATAAAATAAACGAATTTTTTTCTTTAATTGCTTGTAAAGACTATGATTTAATTGCGATAAATGAATCGTGGCTTAGCACTGAAACACGTGACTTTGTAGGGGAGTATCAAATTAAAGGTTATAGACTTTTTGTTAAAAACAGAATAGGTAGGCGAGGAGGCGGTGTTATGTTGTATATCAAAGATAATATTGCGAACGTTATAGAAGTAAAGCACTCAATTCCAGAACCGATAGATTCGACTATAGCAGAACTTAAATTGAACGATTTCAAACTTCTTGTTGCGGTTATATATAGGCCCCCAAATCAAACAGCTGCTACGGACGAAGCGTTATATCGTGAACTAAAGAGAATAATCGGTAGTGAGCAGGCTTTAGTTATGGGTGACTTTAATTGCGCCAACGTGAATTACGATACAATGCAGGGAGACGCGGAAGGTAATCGTTTAGTTAATTTTCTCGAGGATAGCTTTCTTATTCAAAAGGTTGGGGAACCTACGAGGTTGGACAGTATTTTAGATTTAGTAATAACTACGGATGATAGGCTAATTACTGATCTTCAAGTAATAGAACCGTTGAGCAATAGCGATCACAATATGGTAGAGTTTGTCCTCTCAGTAAGTCACTCGAAACCAACTAACTCGACTAAAATTCCTAGCTTCCAGCACGCAGACTTTAGTAAATTTCGAAATAAATTTTCACACGTCAATTGGGAAAACGTAATGGGGAACTCCAACGCAAAACTAATGTGGGAATCGTTCGTAACGGTATTTAGGACTATAAATGAGGAATGTGTACCGTACAAAATTAAGCGTGCGAAAGTAAACAACAAGCCCTTGTGGTTTACTTCTAGAGTAGGAGACATTATAAAGAGTAGAGAGAGGGCTTATAGGCTATACAAGTGCGATAAAGATAATCTGTTGTTACGAAACAACTACATATCTCTAAGGCGTGAAGCTAAAAGTGTAATAAAAAAGTCAAAACGCGAATTTGAAATCTCCATAGCTCGTGACGGTAAAGAAAACCCCAAGCGATTCTTTCAATACGTCAATAATAGAAATCCAGTAAAAAGTGTCTTAGGTCCATTAAAAAATGAAATGGAGATCTAGTCTCTGAAAACAAGGAAATGGCTACCTTGCTAAACGAATTTTTTACGTCAGTTTTTACTATAGAAGATGTAACGAATATCCCTACGGTCATAGACATAATACCTTTTGATAATGGTAATATTTTGGATAATATTGTCGTTAGTGAAGGGGAAGTAATGCGCTATATTGATAAAATGAAAACGCGTAAATCACCGGGTCCGGATTCCATATATCCCATACAACTAAAAGAATTAAAAGATAGCATTGTTGTGCCGCTAACAAAGATTTTTAATGCGTCTATTTCTGAGGGGTGCGTACCAGATAATTTCAAGTTAGCAAACGTAACACCTATCTTTAAGAAAGGCGATAAAGGTGCGGCGGGAAATTATAGGCCAATCAGTTTAACGTCTGTTGTAGGTAAGCTACTGGAATCAATAATTAGGGATCGTATAGTCGAACACTTAGAAGTGCATAATCTGGTTAGAAATACGCAGCACGGTTTTAGGCGAAACAAATCTTGCTTAACTAATCTTTTAGAATTTTTCCAAAGCGTGGTTGACGTTTACGATAGACATCGGGCGGTTGATGTAGTGTATTTAGATTTTCAAAAAGCGTTTGACACCGTGCCGCACAAAAGACTATTGAAAAAACTAAGGCTCATGGAATCAGGGGTGTAGTAATAAATTGGCTAGAAGAAGTGGTTGCGAGGCAGGAAACAGAGGGTGGTCGTTGATGGAGCGGAGTCGTGTTGGGCTAATGTAGCGAGTGGCGTTCCTCAGGGTTCTGTATTGGGCCCCTTGCTTTTTCTTATATATATTAACGATTTAGATGTCGGCCTAGTCAGTACAGTTTCAAAGTTTGCGGATGACACGAAGCTGGGTGGTAGGGCGATTAATGACGAAGATAGAGGTAAAATTCAGGAAGATCTGAATAAAATCGTTGATTGGTCAGTCACATGGCAAATGAGATTAACGTGGATAAGTGCAAAATTTGCATATAGGTTCGCGTAACGGTAATTTTGCGTATAGTATGTCAGGGAAAGATTTAACAAGCGTAGAGCAGGAAAAAGATTTAGGAGTTATAGTCACTGGTGATTTAAAAGTAGCGAAACAAAGTACAGCGGCGGTCAATAAGGCGAACAAAGTGTTAGGTTTTATAGCTCGAAATTTTGAGTACAAATCGCGCGATATTATAGTTCCTCTTTAAATCATTAGTTAGACCCCATTTGGAGTACGCGGTCCAATTTTGGAATCCGCATATGCGCAAAGATATAGACAAAATCGAAAGAGTTCAAAGACGAGCAACTAAGATGATTCCGTCTCTTAGGTCAAAGTCGTACGAGGATAGGCTTAAAGAGTTAAAATTGACTACACTCGAGACTAGGAGGTTAAGGGGTGATCTAATCCAGGTTTTCAAAATTATGAATGGGTTTGATAACGTAGATAGAGATAGCTTTTTCGAAATATCTCAATATAATAGGACTAGAAATAACGGGTGTAAGTTGACAAGTAGAAGGTTCGAGACAGCAGTTGCGAAAAACTTTTTTACGCATAGAATAGTAAATAGCTGGAATAGTTTGCCGGTAGAAGTAATTAGTAGCACGTCTATAAACATGTTTAAAATCGATTGGACGCGCATGTTGATAGAAAGGGTATAGTTTAAGGTAGTAAAATTAAGGCTTTGTGGGGATAGATCCCACAGCTCAACACAAGTGTTGTGGGATATAGGGAGGCAGCGTCTTGGGTTAGGGGATACTCTCTGTCCTTACACACCCCATTTAAAGAGATTCCTCTGCCGAGCGGTGCCCCCCATAGTACTGTGAGGTATTGAAAAACTCATGATCTTCACTTGCCCCACAAACACCTTTAAATGGGAGACCCATAATGGGTGCACACACATTTCTACATTACTGTACAGTCTTTACAGCCACACCTACACTTTTCCTCGTAAGTGTATATATTGTAATGTATATGGTTGTAAATTTGACTTGGTCCGCAATCGATATGACCGTGACTTGATGGATACCGTAATGAAATTGACTGGATTCTTTGGATCTGATATATTTGCATGTCCGTTATATAATAGATATAGAGTGTAACATATTTGTGGATAGTAGTCTATTATGACTTGATCCTCTGGATCGAGAGATTCTATCTTTAGTTTTAAATCGATAATTAATTATTTTTAAATTGATAATGTATATGGTTGTAAATTTTGACTTGGTCCGCAATCGATATGGACCGTGACTTGATGGATACCGTAATGAAATTGACTGGATTCTTTGGATCTGATATATTTGCATGTCCGTTATAATAGATATAGAGTGTAACATATTTGTGGATAGTAGTCTATTATGACTTGATCCTCTGGATCGAGAGATTCTATCTTTAGTTTTAAATCGATAATTAATTATTTTTAAATTGATAATGTATATGGTTGTAAATTTTGACTTGGTCCGCAATCGATATGGACCGTGACTTGATGGATACCGTAATGAAATTGACTGGATTCTTTGGATCTGATATATTTGCATGTCCGTTATAAATAGATATAGAATGTAACATATTTGTGGATAGTAGTCTATTATGACTTGATCCTCTGGACCGAGAGATTCTATCTTTAGTTTTAAACCGATAATTAATTATTTTTAAATTGATAATTATTTAGTTTCGTAAAAATTGGTCGTTGCCAATTTACCGGCAGTTTTTAAATAAGTTTCTTATGTTCTTGTGGTTCGGAACCCACGTAAAATTGTAGGTCCCCTCCGCCACCACGGAGGACATACACAATACACGATTACGAACACAGTTAGGTTAGACCAGCCATGAGTGGATCCTAGGGTCTTTGTTGGTCTGAAACATTATAAATTACATTATAACATCACGAAAGCGCTCGGACTTTGTGTTTCCTTTTCCCTGTGGTTGTTTGCTTATTAATAAGGTCACGTGTTATCTCTGTGATTTTAGGCATATATATATATATATATATATATATATATTTATATACATCGTCTATCGTTACTTTCGAGATTTGGATGAAAAGAACTTTTGATTTCTGTACCCGAGAAAAGGAAAGCAAGATCTCAAATTTTAAAAACATTGTGTCAAAGAGTCGTACATTTTTAAAGCAATTAGAATATATAATATAATATATATATATATATGTATATATATGTGTATATATATGTATATATAATATATATATATCTATATATATATATATATATATATATATATATATTATATATATATATATTATATATAATGTTATAATGTTTGAGACCAACAAAGACCCTAGGATCCACTCATGTCTGGGCTACCTACTGTGTTTGTAATTTTATATATAGATATATATATATATATATATGTGTGTGTGTGTGTGTGTGTAAATATAATTACAAAAAAGCAAAGTGGCTTTTCACAAGAGTTTAAGCATTAAAGTATTGCATATCAGTATAAATGTCTTTCACCAGCTGCAATTTTCATTTTGGTTTTACCCACTTGATGTGAGTGGTTGTAACTGTTTCAGTGGTGTAAACTTCTTTCTTCACTAAAATAATGATACACAGTACATCGTGCGTGAAAAGAGGACGATTTGTACGAAGATATGTAAAATAATTTGGTCCTCCTTATGAGACGTATACATCAGTAAAGGAAATTAAACCTCCGCAATGAAGGAACCCTTTGCATTAACGAGTGCCTGAACACGCGTGTTCGTGAAGGATTCGCTTACACACTCGGGGGATATGAACGATATATCTCTTTCCGATTTAAATGCTCCTACAGATGTAGGAGCTCGTCCGATAAACGAAACTAGGTTCGCTAGGCAAAGATGTGTTTTATAACATTAATTTCAAACAAAAGTTTCGTTTAGTTGATGAAAACATCCTCAGGCAATGGACTACAATTTGGAAAACCTTTCACTAAGTTTACAATTTTCGCAGTTACTATCTTTAATGCATTCTCTCAAGCATTATATTCCAATCTGTTAGCTCATATCTACTAACCTATAACAGCATATGCTAGTTAGGTGTTCACACGAAATATATTATAAATGAAGCGTAATAAACTTTTGGTCTTTCTTCAAATTCGAAGCTCTCACTGAAGTTTCCGTTTGGGGGAGTCGAGACGTTATCCACTAGTCCATGCTGGCGAACCAATGTAGGGAGTACTTTTTCGCTACTTTTTATGTTCAATGCCTTGATTTCATATATATATATATATATATATAGAGGAAAATTATTTCACGAAAGTAACACGTGAATAATATTTATGATAAAAATAACCACGAAGGAAAAAGGAAACACAGAATGGTGCTCAAGCGCTTTCGTCTAATGCCGATGTCTAATGAGGATATCATTAGACGAAAGCGCTTGAGCACCATTCTGTGTTTCCTTTTTCCTTCGTGGTTATTTTCATCATATATATCAGGGATGGGTAATCGATATGAACTGGAGTCGATAAACTGAAAAAACTGAATTTTTTTAAAAAATTGAAATCGAAATGGATATTTTTGGTTAAGTTTTATAAATTAAAGAGTTTTTTAAAGAATTTAAGATATTTTTAATTCAAATTTACTAACACGAGACACAACTTGTCAAACAAAAAAAAACATTCCGGGATTGAGACGCGATAGAAATGCTTTCGATTATTATAGATACAATTCGTCTCATCCCGAAAGACTATCTTTAAAGATATTATGTAGATATGGAAAGGCAACTTATCAGCTTTTTCTTTATGGCTCTATCTTTTTAATATATTCGCCTCCCTCTTCAAATAGGTGGAGAGATATCACGGGTAAAGAGAAAAAGTAAAACGAAGATGAAAAATGGATTAGCACAAAAGCAAAAAAAAATATATAAAGATCAATCTAACTGACGAAGAATAATAACAACTGCGCCTTAAGGTACGATACGAAATTAAATCAATAACAAAAGATAAGATGTGAATATTAAATATTTGAGTTTACTGTAACTAAATGCAAAAAACGTCACTTTTTTCTACGTGAAGGTCAAAATATGATAATTAAAACCCACTCTAATAGACAGAGTTTATTTCCACAACAGTTTCGAATTCCACTGGCATCCTCTTCGGGTGGATACAGAAAAACGAATTTTTTCGTTTTTCTGTATCCACCCGAAGAGGATGCCAGTGGGCATCGAAACTGTTGTCGAAATAAACTCTGTCTATTAGAGTGGGTTTTAATTATCTTACTGTAACTAAGAAAACGTTGCTATAATTCATAAGCTGAAATCGAAATCGAAACTCATATTTTGTTTTTACTGAAATCTAAAATCGAACTTATATATGTATATCAGTTTCCCGACCCTATATATATATATATATATATATATATATATATATATATATGGGGTTTTTAAAAATATGTTTAGGATCGATCTGTGTTCGACTCTTCTCAGCATCCCGCCTCATTTGGTGAATTTTTCTACTACCCATTCATCTACTAACCAAAGGAAGGATGAACAGCTGAGTTGGCTGCGCGCCACCGGAACTGAACCCAGGGCCGATGGATTCGAAGTCAGTGATGCTAACTACTACACCACCAACACACACACACACACATACACACACACAAACATATATATATATATATATATATATATAGAGAGAGAGAGAAGAGAGAGAGAGAGAGAGAGAGAGAGAGAGAGAGAAATTTGAGTAAATAAAAATAAGTCGCCAAGAGTTTTAATGAATAAATATGAACTAAACTTGGTAACCTTTATTTTTATACTTTCACATCTGGATATCAGATAACTGAATATATATATTTATTCTTTTAAAGTATTTTCATTTAATATTATTATATCTTCATTTTGATTGCATTTTATAGGCTGTACGATGTATTTAATGGTGTACTGTCAGTAACATTTACTGGCTGCTTTATTTTAAATATAACTGTAGTCAGTCTTACGAGTTTAAGCCGAACCAATTTGGGTATTGTTATTGTTTCGGATGTAAAACGTTCGTTAGGCACACAAGACGAATCTTTAGATTAAGCAAGAGTTTCTCACGCGTTTGAAGAATTTTCGAATTCCAGTCCACGAATTTCGGGTGTCTCAGCGAAGTTTAATGACCTGTCTTCCTGTCTATTCTGTAGTCGTAGCAGAAGCGTGAACGGAGCGACATGTTCTTGGAAAATATACTGATCAAAGTTGAGGATGCCTTAATGGAATAGTATTCGGGTGGTTCTTCAAAAGTTCCACGTAATGTTTTGGAGATAAGTTCGCCTAGAAACCTAAATTTTCTGAAAAACAAAAAATTACTGATCAGCAGGATAAGGTTTTGCTTTTGAAATTTTATTAGTTACCAAAAAGAATAAAAATATGTAAAGGAAATCAGAATATTACCAATTATTAATTTTTCTATGATTTTTAGAATTTTTTTAATCTTTAGACGAAATATTTTCGGAAATTGTACCTGCAGAAAATTTCAACATTCCTCAAATCTCTTTCTTTCACAGTAATACCAAACTGAAGCCCACACCATGACATACATTCCGTCGCATTTTACAGTAGGCTCAATTAAGACATTGAAAATGGAAGACTTCATCAGATGGTCTTCTTCATGCCTACATTCGACCTCCAGATATGAACTACTAAAATGTCGATTCGTCGTAATGTCTCACGCTTTAAAAATTTATTTGTCTTTTATTCACCATTTAATAAAAGGTTTTATTAAGTGGTGTACATCTTCTTTAGCTAAGGCAGTGTCTTGTAAGGTTTGTGAAGAGCCAGAAATAGGGCAAGATTGCAGTTTGGATTTTATAGAGAAAGCAAGTTTCTTAAGGCGTTGTCAACATGCAAAAATGTTTTGCGAGATACAAATTCTCTGGTATTGTCCGTTTATACTCGTGCTGAGTATTTACCAATTAAATAATTTTAATTATTGCATTATGATCTCTAACTATTGAAAATTTAACAGGTTTAAATCTGATTTCACGGTTTCCCTCTTTTGTTTATAATGAGTTAGAGAATATACGTTATAAATTTTATTCTTATCGCTTCAGGAAACGCAAACACAAAAAACAACCCTTTAATTCACTATCTGGTGAACAAAAGCAGGACAACTATATACCCACTCGCATCTCTTCTTTATCTACTGTATAAAATTCTCTCTCTCTCTCTCTCTCTCTCTCTCTCTCTCTCTCTCTCTCTCGAGGGAGAGAGAGAGTTACAAGGAGTTACAAAGACAAGAAGTACCTCAAAAGGCCTTGCGGCCCATACCGAGGAGGTACCAATGGCAACGGGTGCCAGGGAAAAATTCCTACACATTTGTCACAGCTAGCTCCTCAAACAGCCCCCGCAGAAGAGAGTAACACACATTCTCAAATAGTGATCAAGATTCGGTCTAACCCTTTTTTGAACTGATCCACAGAGGACCTGTTCACAACTTCTGAAGGTAGCCTGTTCCACGTGTCACAGATCTTATAGGTAAAGTAATTCACACACACACTAGTGCTAAACCGTTTCAAATCTAACTTCCAACCATTGTTGCGAGTTGAGTTATCATTTAAACTAAACATGCTTCTAAAATCGACATCGTCGAACCCGTGTAAGAGTTTGAAAACCTCGATGAGTTGACCGCGCAGCCACCGAGTTTCCAGCGAAAGCAAATTCATTGCGCGTAAGCGTTGATTTTAGCCCATATGTCTAACAGAAGGGATTAACTTTGTGGCCCTCGCCTGCACTCGCTCCAGCCTCTCAATATCTTTCCTGAGGGTGGGCGACCAGAACTGAACAGTGTACTCCAGGTGCGGCCGAACCAGAGAATTGTACAGAGAGAGCACAATCTCCTTGTTCCGAAATCGAAATTGCCTCCTGATATAACCCAACAGCTTCTGGGCTTTCTTTTCCACCTCTACGCACTGTTTGGTAAACTTAAGGTCGCTGCTAATTAGCACACTCAAGTCCTTTTCGAAATCAGTGGCCTCGATATTACTCCCCAACATCGAGTAGTCCGACTTGGGATTGGCGTAGCCAATGTGCATGACCTTGCATTTACCCAAGTTAAACGGCATTTGCCATTTTTCGGACTACTCTCCTATCGTACGTAGGCCCACACACAGTTGCTCGATCGCTTCAGTCGTCCCAACATTGGCCCCCAAGCTTGATGTCATCAGCGAATTTGGAGATCCTACTGACGATGCCAGCGTCGATATCACTTATGTAAATGATAAACAACAGTGGCTCCAAAACGGAACCCTGAGGAACCCCGCTAGTGACCGAGGCCCAACCCGCGGTAGCCCCTTTAATTACAACCCTCTACCGCCTATTCTTCAGCCAGTTTTCAATCCAGCTACCTACTTCCCCATCGATTCTCAGCGCGCGGACTTTGGCCATTAGCCGGCGGTGAGGTACCTTATCAAAGGCTTCTGGAAGTCGAGATAAAGTATATCAATTGCCCTACTCTTATCGTATTCACTCCACATGACGTGGACAAACTCGAGCAGGTTGGTGAGACACGACCTATGCCGCCTGAAACAGCTTGTAGGAATCCATATTGTCAACGATCCTATCCGCTACTATCCCCTCTAATAATTTACCTACGACCGAAGTGAGACTAATGGGACGATAGTTCCCTGGACTTTCGTGATCCCCTTTCTTAAAGATAGGGCTCACGTTGGCTTCCCTCCAGTCACCAGGCACCTGGCCCGTCTCCAACGATTTGTTGAAGACTGTAGCCAGGTGGGGAGCCACCTGGTCGTGCACTTGCCGCAAGACTCTGAGGAGGAACTGGTCCGGCCCAAGAGCCTTAAACGCGTTCAGTTTGTCTATTCTGTCGGCAACATCTGTCGCGGTACACCAAACTCTATCCAGGTGAGCACCGTCGTGTCTGACGCCTGGCTCGGGGATGACGCGGGTGTCTTCCCTGGTGAACACTCCCGTAAAGTACTCATTCACCACATTAGCGATGTACGCGTCGGAAGTTCGCAGCGCGCCGCTGGGGTCCTTTAACGGGCCTATCATTCTTCTAATTGGCTTTCTACTATTAACATGACTGAAAAATTCCTTAGGGTTCGCCTTGCAGTGGTTTGCCACCCGGAGTTCTTTGTTACGTTTGGATAACCTAACCTTTGCCTTGACTTCCTTGAACAGGTGGACATACGCCTCAGTGTTCTCGTGGGAACGATTAGCCTTCGCCCTCCTATACGCAGCTTTCCTATTTCGGATAGCCGAAGCGATGTCCCGACTGAACCACTTAGGCTGTGTTGAAGCAGGGGTGACCGGTTTTGAGGGTATGGCAGCAGACTGCAGCACCAAAAACTGGTCCCGGAATGCACTCCACACTCCCTCAACATCACCGCCGACCTCTACCCCCATCTCACCTACGCTATCTGGAGGCCAACAAAGTCCGCCCGCCGTAGATCGTGCTTACTGCCTCGCGAGTTACTACGCTTCACCTGAGGGACGCAGACACAGAACCTAATCAGACCGTGATCACTCCAGCCCAACGATTCGTCAACGGTGAGGCCAGTGACGAGGTTGTCTTCGGTCGTGAATACTAAGTCCAGAACGCTTCCGCCTCGTGTAGGCCCACTGACTCACTGAGTCAGGAAGTTCTCATCAGCAAAGTCAACTAGCCTCCCCCCTCCTCGGCATCAGCAGTCCTGTCTTCCCAGTTTATGCCGCGACAGTTCAAATCCTGTCTCCTAGCAGGCTACGGAGTTCGGTGTACAGGGCTGTATCCTCCTCGAGGAGGAGATGCGGAGGTCTGTACACCAAGATTAACCTATAGTTCGTCCCTTCCAGGTTCAGATCGACGCCAAGCAGCTCCCCTTCCGATCGGAACTGGCAGTCAACCGGACTCAACGTGTCCCTGACATATATTAGTACCACTTCCCCCTCCCCACGGGTGCAGTCCTTGTGGAACATTCTATATCCGGGAATCTCGAACTCTCCAACGCAGTTCCTACGATCATTATGAATCCATGACTTGGTGATAGCAACGATAACCTGGTATTCTGTTGCTAAGAGCGCCCGTCGCTAGCAAAACTTATTCCTAATCGACCTAGCATTAAAAAGCACTGCACGGAGGAAGCCTTCCCTATTCTGACCGCACCCTAGCGCGATCCGTTTCCCGAACAGCCATGGCTGTCGGGAGTTGAAGAAAGAGGATCACTCACCTGTACATGGACGCACCCTTCAGTTGAAGGTACGTGTGCCAGCCGCTTAAGATCATCCCCACCGGGTGGGGGCCCGTCATCAATCCCAGGGCTTGACCTCACCATACGGTATAGGTGCCGGTCGAGCAGCGCGCCCAGTGCACCTTTACCCTTGTCATTGAGGTGGACACCATCTCTCTGATAAAGGTCCCACCTACCCGAAAACGCGTCGAAGGGGTCAACAAACCTCACGCCCAGTGGGATGCATAAGTCTTGCACCGTCTCGTTGATACCAATGACCTTACTGAGCGCGTGGTCACTGGCATTCATCGGCGGTAAAATACCCATCAACATTCCTCTGTCTATTTTAAGCTTTAGATCATCCGCAAGAGACATGATCCCGGTGATGAGGGGGCAGCCGCGCAGCGCAAACCTTGTCCGCCTATCTGCCAGTGACATTCATTCCTCCCAGAAGATAACACCTCTTGCTACTGCCGCACCGACCAGGGTTTCGCCAGGGCCGGAGAGTCCCAAACGTGTCGCAGCTACCAACTGACAAACACTTGCGACGTCGGCGTCACGGATTTCCCGCCAGGAGCGACAGCGAGATGCAGCTCCTTACTAAGGCTTACTAGCCACTCAAAAACGACCAGACTCTTGGAATCCAGTGTTCAAGGGATATCCTACCAGAGCCACCAGCTACGCCCGAAACT
This sequence comes from Bathynomus jamesi, assembly GCA_023014485.1. NCBI lineage: Eukaryota > Metazoa > Arthropoda > Malacostraca > Isopoda > Cirolanidae > Bathynomus > Bathynomus jamesi. The sequence continues at coordinate 269,409 of JAJOZX010004227.1, read as the reverse complement.
TTCAGCCGTTCTGGCAGCCAGCTGGGCTGTAAAACTCTCTCACCTAAGAGCAATACAGCCAAGCACCAACAAATGGTCACCAAAGAACGGTCGCAGGGCCTGGTCAGGTTATTACGCGTTAGAAATGGGCTTAACGGGGCTCTAGCCACACTCCATTAATCGCGCCCCTACGCCTGGGACCCCTCCATCCCAGTCTCTCACGACATACGTGCGTTAAATGGTGTTATTTATAGAGGTTCCAAAGCCTCTCTTTCCACGCATGAGGTAGCAGTAAGGTTCTTATAGTAAAAGTAGAGAAGAAGACAATACTAAAAGAAAAGTAGATTTTTTTTTTGCACAGTCAGAGGAAAGAATCCTTAACCTAAGTTAAAAGGACAGAGTAGGGATGGGATAGGGTACTAGTAACCCACGGGACAGGATTGTGCAACAGACTTTACCCGCCCTCCCGAAAACTGGATTGGTCCGCGGTTGCTATTCGACGTAATGCTATTGCCCCTTATTCACAGCAGACCTGTTGGTAGCAGGTTTCCATTATCCGCCAAGTATGGACACGCTTTGTAGCAGCCCAGTAACTGCAGAGAGAGAGAGAGAGAGAGAGAGAGAGAGAGAGAGAGAGTTTAGAATCACAAAAATTTATAGAATATGACGTTTTTGTTTCGCATTTCAGCATCAGTATGGTTTAAAGTTGGAATAGGACCCTTGTTATGAAATAAGACTTGTTTAATGAGCAAAACATGTTAAATAAAATAAGTAAAACACAAGGTAACATAACTTATTACAGGAATAGAATGTATCTACATAATGATGAAAATCAAGTGCCAAAGACTGGAGGCTGATTTGAAAAGTCATTATTTTGCATTTAATGGACAATATTTAAATAATGATATAAAATTTAAAGTTCATAAATGATTTCTCACTATAAAATACAAATTTTCAAAAATATAATCTATCGTTTTCATTTAATTATTAATTCAATGTATCAGTTTTTAAAAATATTAATAACTGAATCAAATACTCTAAAATTTACTGCAGTTTAGACAAATGTACTCCCAATTCGCATTAGTAATCATTTTTCTAATGGCACCGCAACGATTTTTACTTTTTGTGGTTTATCCCAAGAGAAGGCTGTAAATTTACAATTATTCTTTTAATTCATATGCAATATTTAATGATTTCCTAATATACACAGATTAAAAATAGAAAAACAGAAAATTCCCCAGAGAAGTAAAGCCGGGTGGAAATGCTTATACAAGTTACAGTCAATGGTAGACTCGGGTAGACTTTTGATTTAAAGTATCTTTTTTGGCAGTACAGTATGATTAAGATCAAAAAGAGGATTTTCGAGAGTGGTGAGCACAAACCATAAACAAGATCCAGAAAGTCAGAATAGCGACTCTATGCACTGATTGAATGCGACCAGAAGGAAATCATACTGTAGGTCAATTCTTTCATTACCAAGGCCCAGATACAAACCGAGTCTCCTACTCTAGTCAACAGAAGAACCATTCCACGGAGGCTCCAAAATGAGAGTAACTTAGTCGCAAGAAGATCATAAAAAAGTTCATTCTTAAATGAATGCATGAATGATTGAAAACTCATTACAATAATTTGAACATAGAACATACTGACAATCCTTAACTGTTATTTTTATTATTTTTATGTAATATAACCCTCAAGGTTACTACTAGGTTGCTACAAGGTTACTACATTACTATTGTTTACTAATTATTAATTTCTCGAGTGTAATCTAATATTAAAAACACATTTCTTGGGATTGTTCAGTTCTTATCTCTCATGTATAATATTGGTTTCTTTGTATGGTATTGATATACGATATAGTGCTTTCAATGGTGACCTTTTATTTGTCATGTCAGTTGTGATAATTTAAGATTAATACATGTTTTAACTATTAATAATACTTATTTACTTATTTATTTATTTATTATTAATTAATAACAACTAGCTGTTTATTTTTAATAAGAGCCCAGTAAAGCCTAAAGCTTAAGGGCCAAATTAAATAAAATAAATAGTCGAGTTTCAAAATTATTCATGTCATTGTAAATTGAAATGATTGTATTTATTTTATTATTAATAAAGGTTATTCAATTCAATTCAAAAGTTTTATATTTTTCGGTTCGAATCAATTTCAATTTCGATTCCAGCTTTTTTTTTTCAGATTTCTGTAAGAATATTTTTAAAATAAATAAAAATAGAGGTATTCAGCTAAGCTTATACTTCGTATTTATTTGTATTTAGACATTGAAATATAATTATTATTAAATGTTATATAGTTAAAAATGTTGAAATATTAAATATCTTGCTTATTGAGTATCTTAACATCCTTAGATACCTTGACCTTTCTCATATTTGGTTTTACTTTACTGATTATTATTATTTTTGCTTAGCTATAGAGAAATACCGAAATAAATATGGAAACAAGAGTATTTAGTTTAATTTTGTTATTGAAATAAGACAGAGGATACAGAGTTATGGCTTGTATGAGTTGATGAACTTGTGTTTCAGTTTCCTTTGGAAGATTTTAGTGTCCTAGATTGTCTTATCTCTTGATCAGGTTAATTCCAAAGATTTGGACCAGTTGAGGATAAGGATCGAGTCGCACAGTGTAGAGCAGGGGTTCTTAACCTCTGGGTCGCGACCCAAATTTGGGTCATTAAATTGTCATTTATCATTTATTTATGTTATCCCTAATCATTTTACCATTATTATTTATTTTATTATCTATTACGAGTGAACTGTTTGAAGGCATTGGTCGCCGAGCTAGCCCCGAAAACAGAATTTGGATCGCAGCATAAAAAGGTGAAAAAACCCTGGTCTAGAGCAGGGGTTTTCAAACTGTGTTCCGCGAGAACTTGATGGGGTTCCGTGGGGCATGTCATGAGAGACTGAGAAGGAGAGAGAGGCAAGATAAAATAATATCAACTGGTATGGATGAATTTACGACATATATTCTGCGAATTCAGTGATTGTGTTTTGAAAGGCTTAGGCAAAGAGAGAATGGGCGAGAGAAAGAATTTTAATTCAAACGATGAGATATCCAGAATAAGTGTTGCCCTCTCGCAGCCACAGCAAGAAACAGGAGCCCATTTTGTAAACAAAACGCAGCTGATGACCACGAGCACTGGTCTGATTGATTTGGTGAGTTTTTCTATGTTTTTAGGTTTAGTTTTCTCAGTTCACGGAAGTTATGATCACAGTAATGTAATATTGAACTTTTATCCAAAGAAAAGCAATCACATCCAAGTCATTGAATATTTATTTGTTTGATTAACTATTAAAATTGCTCCTCAATAACTAAAATTCCTCACTTTTAATTATTTTGCATCGAAAACTTTAATTTTACAATAAACATGATATTTTGTATACTTATAATTTCTTTTATGCTGACAGTAATGTGGGGAGGGGAATTTAAGATAAATAGGTCAATAAAAGTAAATTGTCTTTTTTTTCTTGTAAATTTCTAAACTTATATATTTTTTTGTGAAATTCATATAACTGCATATGTAAATTTCATAAATTACATAAATAAACTGCAGTGAGCATAAATTGTGTTTTATTACCATTTGCCTTGTATCATTAAAAGTTTACCTGTTGGTCAAGGTTATGTACATGTCTAATTGTCTTGTGTTGAAGCGGTGTTGTATTTGGGAAGTTAATATTTTGTTTGAGATGATTTCTGGTGCAGTATTATGGACGATTTGATACATATATGAGGCAATGTTTAGTTTGTAGATTTCTCCTAGTTTAAGAATTTTTAATTCGTGGAACATTTGATCTGTACTTTCATTATGTTTGTTCGAGTTATAGATTTTCCTAATTAATCTTTTTTGCATTACCACCAATGGCTGTAGCGAATATTGACGTGTCCTTTCGTAGCACTAATGCAATATTCTATTTGTGTGTGTAACCATGTGAAGTGTATGGATCGAAGAACCTGTTTTGGGAGTGCTGTGCCAGCTTTCGTAATTATGAATGAGACCTTGGCTAATTTGTTTATAGATCTTCAGTGTGCTCTTTGAATGAGAGGTTTCAATGGATGGGAATTCTCAGAAGTTTGGCCTAGTGCACTCGCTGAACAGGGATTGAATTTATGTGTAGTTTAAAAGAGGCACAATTCTTTGTTGTGATGACTATATTAGCTGTTTTTTTTTTAATATTTAAAGATAGTTTTGTTGGCATTAAGCTATACATAAACACTTTGGGGTTCATTGTCGGTGGTCGTTTGGAATGGTAGTGAGTCTTATGTGAGGCTATGATTGAGGTATCTTCTGGTAGCAGGAAGAGTTATTTAGTGACCTGTGAAAGTCGTTTGGGTGAAGGAGGAACAGGAGAGGTGAGGTAAAAGAGTGTTGTGCTATAAATTGTGTCCTGTTAACCAAGTATGAGTTGAATCATCTTAAGGGTAATCCCCTGAAGCCGGTGTTCGAGTATGTCATGAGATACTTTGCCAAAGTACTGTAGGATGATTATTATTGAAGTTTTTTGCCGTTGAGATTGCTATAAAGTTCTAATTTTGCGGTTATCGCGTCATTTTTCGGGTGTTTACTTAGAAAGCCAAATTGTTCGTGCATGATTTTGTATCTGAATATGAATTTTATTATTTGATTATACTGTATATTACTCTCGTATAGTTTACTGATGGTTGGGAGGATGGAAATAGGTTCGTAGTTTGAGGGGAAGTTTTATCTCCCGATTTATAAATAGGACGCACTTTAGCCTTTTTTAGGCAGTCTAAGAAGACACCATTTTGAATAGATAGGTTTATAAGCTTTGAAAGCGTGGGTGCAATTAAGTAAATTCTTTGTATATTCTGTTTGGGATTGTCTCTAGCGTACAATTTTTGTTTTTTAATTGTTTTATGGCTGTCATTAGATCATGTGTCGTATTAGGGGACAGGAAGAAAGAGTGGGAGCTATTGAAGAATAGGGACCCCAGCCTTCTTTAGTTAGGCTTATAAGGCTAACTAACGAAAATATCACGACCTAACTTAACCAATCGTTAGGTTAACTGTACGCCCTTGACGATTGTTAGGTTAGGTCATGATATTTTCGTTAGTTAACCTTATAAAGCTACTAAAGAAGGCTGGGGTCCCTATTCTTCAATAGCTCCAAAGAGTGTAATATAATTCTAGTAATATAGTATTAATACAGTAGTAATATGTAGTAGTAGGCAGGGCCGTAACTAGGGTTTAGAAATTAGTGAGGTCCAGATTTTTTCGAGCGCGGCGGGACGAGCAAAATTCAGACCAAAATGACATCTACAAACACAACCCAAGCTATACACTAAACACAAAACACAAAACGCTCGACGCTCCCTCTTTCAAAAGAAAAGCGGTAATATGCGTTTCATACACGGAGAACGGTTCAGTCTCTTTTTTTTTTTAGGAAATAATTACCGAGGTCCGGACCTCGGTGACCTCATAGGTAGTTACGGCCATGGTAGTAGGAACAGAAAAAATGAATTTAGTGTAAAATATAATTTTCACTCGTTTCTTATCGAGTTTTTCTGTGTCTAGAGGTAACGTGACACGGGTGAACCATGGATCGAATCCCAGTTCGCTAAGAATTTCTCATAATGAAAAAAAAAGGAATATGTGAATGGTTGTAAGGAATTTGTAATTGTACGTGCATGCGTTTGTGTTTGTGTCCCTGATTAAGCTAAAGGGAGTATAACGTATGTGGGGTATGTACGTGTTTGTGGGCGCCGGCGCCTGTCTGTGTTTGTCAGTAAATAAAATAAAGCATAGCATCCCCAAGTGCGTGTGCGTACACTCATGAGAGTGTATCATGGTAACATGAGGGTGTTTATACAATGGTTGGGAAACAAGGGCTATATCCAGAGATGTTATTCAGGCAACAATTTCAGTTTCCTTCAATGCACCAATACTATTAGATTAATTTATCATTTGAAGATTTCCATCCGTCTAGACGTGTTCTTCGTTTCTTCACTGGAATACTTAAATTAACGACATTCTTTAAAATGTTTTACGAGTTACTTAAGTTATTTGTTTACGAATACGAATTTTAAGTTTTAAAACTCTAAAATTTATATTTAAAACGAAAAATCTTAACTATTATGTCTGCCGTGTAAAGAAAACTACAAAATGAATTTCAATTTTTCAGTCCTGAAGCGTTCAGCGAAAGGTAAGTAAAATTTTGAAAATAAATTTTTTACCCTGAAATTAAAATGATGCATCATATAGGTAGATATGATCTTCCTTGAAAAAATATGGGACCTATTGAAGAATAGGGACCCCAGCCTTCTTTAGTTAGCTTTATAAGGCTAACTAACGAAATATCATGACCTAACCTAACCAATCGTCAAGGGCGTACAGTTAACCTAACGATTGGTTAGGTTAGGTAGTGATATTTTCGTTAGTTAGCCTTATAAGCCTAGCTAAAGAAGGCTGGGGTCCCTATTCTTCAATAGCTCCAAAATATGTATACAAGAGAAACACGCAAATATATAGAGAAGACTTTGCCTCAAAAAAAAATTATCTCATAAGCTAACGTTCTTCTTGAAAAACAATTAGAATTAGTGGTAGAAAAGAACATAAAATCATTATGAGTATCAGTAAACAAGAGGAGTCTGATACGTTCTTCCGTTTACACTGTTTGACGCGTTACACTTTACAATAAAAATTTGGCCTCCTTTTGAAGCTTACGCTATAATAAAATTAAATAAATAAATACCAACGAAATTGAAAAACACAATTATTTTATATACAGTTTATCACAAACAATGGGAGGGTTTTTGTTTTTTGGCTCATCCTCTATATTTAGGATGGAGTAGGACTACGTGTTTTTTCAGGAGCCATTATTTTAATAAAAACTATATATAACCCGTGACGCAGGTTCGAACTTCACTGGTTTCCAGTTCCTTCATACATGAGTACTCATATACAGGGTGTACATAAAGTCAGGATCTATTTTTGTGAAGCACTTGGAAATTATATGGAATTCAATCATAAAATGATAAAGTGGTAACATTTATTAAATAATTAAGAGTAGGATTCGACGTGACGCCCATCAGTATCCCTGCACAGCTCAAATCGTTCCGCAGCATTTCTAAACACATTCTGGAGCATTTGCGGGGTTATGTTATCTGCAGCACTTCGTATACGTGTACGTAAGTTTTCAAGAATCGTAATCTTCGTCTGATAGACGTGCGATTTGATAAAGCCCCATGCAAAGAAATCTAAAGGGGTTAAATCTGGTGATCTCGCTGGCCAAAGTCTGTTGCTTCCGCGTCCGATCCAGCGATTTGGAAAACGTCCATTTAGATAATCCTGAACAATTTTGGCATAGTGACAAGGAGCACCATCATGTTGATAGACGACGGTACTAACAATCCTATCCCCAATCAGCTGAGGTTCAAGGAATTGCTGCAACATGTCCAGATAAATAAGCCCCGTAACTGTAGCTTCAGCAAAGAAAAAAGGACCATAAACCTTAGATTTTGTTAAACCCATCCAGACATTAACTTTAGGTGAGTCAGCCAGACTCTGTACTGAACGGACGCATTTCCTGAGCTCTCTGATTTTGCATCTACTTTTGTATATTGCTGAGAATTTTACTTTTGGTGGGTTTTGAATTTTATATACTTGCGTTTAAATTTACGTTGTTATAGTTAAGTAATTGAATATTAGTGGTTTTTAGCGATTTAGAAGTTTTCATAGCGTGCCGGCTTAATTTAACTTATACCTGTGGTGACGGTTTAAACTAATTTTTAGCTGCGCGATGCCGTCGCAGAAAGCGTCGTGTGTTAGGTGTAGGGTAAACCGGTGGTATTCGGAATTTAAGGAATATAACGGCGGTCCAATGGCGATTACCGATAGATCAGTTTGTTTCTTTTGCGAGTTCATGGAGGAATTAGTTGACATAAAACGCAGTGTACGTGAGGTAGCGGAAAGACTTGCAACGCTTGATGAGGGCAGGGGTAGGGCTACGGTTGATGTAGGCCGAACCAATACTAACGTTGAAGACGTTAGTAATTTGAAGGGTGAGGTGCGTAACCTAGTTTCTAGTTTAGGTAGCTTGTAGGGAAGGTTAGATAGAGTTGAGGAAGAGGTTAAGGTTAGTCCGAGAGTAGTAGATAGCGAGGGATTTAGAGAGGTTGAGGGTGGAGCTAGGCCGCGTACGTTAGGTGATAGGAATCCCCCCCCCCTATCGAGGTTTCGAACCCTTTCGCCCATTTGGAAAGGGAAGTGAATGAGGGGGAAACTATTTTAATCGGGGACTCTTTAGTGCGCCACATGGACAAAGAGTTCGTTGAACGGCATCCAACCAAGAGGAGGAGGGTCTGTCTCCCAGGGGCCAGGGTTGACAGAGTTAGAAACGAAGTGGATAGGATCGACATTGCCTCCCGTCACTCAATTTTGGTGACGATGGTAGGAGGCAACGACTCGTATAGGCCCGATACGAGAGTGCCTGACCTTTTGGAGAGATATAGGGGTTAATTAGGTCCCTGAAGGCGAGGTCAGATAGGTCTTTAGTTCTAGGTATTACCCCTAGGCACGGGTTGGGTCTTAGGATTACGTCAAAAACAATATTTTTGAATAATAAATTAGAAGAGATTTGTGCTGAGGAAAATGTACCCTTCGTAAAGCTGTGGTCCGAATTCAGTGATCCTAGCCTTTTTATAAAAGATGGGGTGCATTTTAATGAAATAGGTAATGCTAGGCTAGGTAGGTTAATAGACGAAAACGTGCGAAAGCTGTATAGGTCGAAGCCTTCTTTAAACGTTGTGGGTCCTGGGAACGGGGGCCCGACGTGATAAATAGTTTAAAACGCGGGCCCGTGGTAAAAAATAACTTAAACGTCTTTTATTGTAACGCGCGTAGTATTAGAAAAAATTAAATGAATTTAAGGCGATAATTGGTGTCCGGAATTTTCATCGTGGGAAATATCATCGTCGGAAAGATCATCGTCGGAAAGATCATCGTGTGGAAAGATCATCGTGCGGAAATATCATCGTGCGGAAATATCATCGTGCGGAAATATCATCGTGTGGAAATATCATCGTGTGGAAATATCATCGTGTGGAAGGATCATCGACAGTGATAAGTTAATTAAAAATGATACTTTTATTAAGAATAACTTCTATATGTATAAGTAAATTTAGTAAGTAAATTTAGTATTTAGTAAATAGAAAATCGAACAGGAAATTGGTTTATTTAATTCACATAATATTAGAAGCATTTAAAAATGGGCGCATAACGCTATTCACTACAAATCTTTTGTAGTGTGTATACACACATTACGCATGCGATAGTGTTCATTTAGGTTGCCAGACACAATAAAAGCAAAATACGTGTAAGTTAATTAGTTATACGCAGTTACCCTCCACCCCCGCTTCCCCCGCTTGCGAAAAAATACCGCCGCACTTCTGACTGACTTGCAGGGCAAAGATTTCTCAAAATTACACGTTTTTCCCCGTAAAAAACAATGAAATACAATAAAAGTTATCCTCGTTTTTCCAAATTTAATGCTAGAATAAAGGCTAATTGTCAACCGATCAAGTTTTGACTCACTCCAAAAGTGTATATGGGAAGCTCTCACGTTAGGTTAGGTTAGGTTAGGTTAGGTATGTACTAACAAACGCCACAAGAAAATAGAGGCTAACTACAACTTCATATACACACATTCTATACCGAAGTGGCCGGTTTCCTTAACTTAACTTTAACTTATATAACTTATCACTGATGATGATCCTTCCACACGATGATATTTCCACACGATGATATTTCCGCACGATGATATTTCCGCACGATGATATTTCCGCACGATGATCTTTCCACACGATGATCTTTCCGACGATGATCTTTCCGACGATGATATTTCCCACGATGAAAATTCCGGGAATCCGATAATTTATTCCGGCAACTATGATATAGTTGCTATCACTGAAACTTGGTTAAATACCGTGACTCGGGACTTGTTGGGGGAACTTGATATACCAGGTTTTAAACTCTTTACTAATGATAGGTTACATAGGTTTGGTGGAGGCGTTTTGCTGTACATTCGTAATTCCCTTAGGGTTATCGAGGTTAAGTTAGATTTTCCGGCAGCAATTAATGCGATATGTGTTGAAGTTAGGACGCGTAGTATTAGTTTTAATTTTGTTGTTGTTATAGACCTCCCGTTCAACCCCTCGATACAGATACTAGATTTTACTCACTTCTTGGTAATTTTATTGACAATCGGAATAGTATAATTGTCGAGACTTTAACTGCCCTAATGTTAATTACGAGAATTTTACTGGTAATGAGGAGGGTTTGAGATTGGTTGAGTTCATGGACGATAACTTTTTACGACAGATAGTTACTGAACCAACGCGCGGTGACAATATTTTAGATTTGGTGATGACGAACGGCGAGAATATAGTCGAAGGTTTAGAAGTAGGCGAGAGTTTAGGATGTAGTGATCATCAAATTCTTAGGTTTAAGTTAGCGATAAAAAACACCAGGATAGTAACGTAATAGAAGTCCCTGATTTTCGTAGGGCTAATTTTGATAGTTTTGCTGAAAGGATGAGAGTAGTGGACTGGGATAACTTATTTATGGGCAATAACACAAATGTGCATTGGGTGGCGTTTAAAGAAAGTTTTAGGAATATTGAAAGGGAGTTTATTCCTCGTAGGCCTAAGCGTGCTAGAAATCGTGGTAGGCCGAAGTGGTGGACTAGAGAAATATGAGAGTTCATAAACGAGCGTAATAGAGCGTATAGACTTAGTAAGCGCAATGGCACGGCAGCTAACTTTAATAGATATATCGAGCTTAGGCGTCAGGTTAAACGATCAGTTAGGAATGCCAAGCGTAATTTAGAGATACTTATAGCTGCGGATAGTAAACATAATCCAAAAAAGTTTTTTGAATACGTAAATAATCGTAAGCCGGTAAAAATAACATAGGCCCTCTAGTGGATGTTAATGGCGCTTTGGCTTCTGACGCTCAGGCGATGGCGGGTATTTTTAATAACTTTTTTGCGACAGTTTTTACCGTAGAAGACGTAAATAATGTCCCCGACGTTGACGATATCGTTCTATTTAGTAGCGAGACTATTTTGGATGAAATAACTGTTTACGAGGCTGAGATTGCGCATTATATCGATAGGCTAAAAGTTAGCAAGGCTCCAGGCCCTGACGCTTTTTATCCCAGACATTTGAAAGATTTGAAAGAAGTTATCGTAGGCCCCTTAATGAAGATTTTTAATCAGTCACTCGAAACGGGGATTATTCCTGAAAACTTCAAATTAGCTAACGTCACGCCTATTTTTAAAAAAGGCGACCGCGCAGTAGCTAGAAATTATAGGCCCATTAGCTTAACGTCAACTGTCGGTAAACTTTTGGAATCCGTAGTTAGGGATCGTATCATCGATCACTTAGAAAGTAGAGATTTGATTAATAGTAGTCAGCATGGGTTTCGACGCCATAGGTCTTGTTTAACTAATTTGTTAGAATTTTATAACGAAATAGTGCGCGAATACGATAGGCATAGAGCAGCTGACTTATTTATTTAGATTTTAAAAAGGCGTTCGATACAGTTCCGCATAGGAGACTAATTGCGAAGGTCAAAGCGCACGGTATACGCGGTCAGGTAGCTAACTGGTTAGAAGAATGGCTTCGTGCTAGGAGACAGAGGGTCGTAGTTAATGGTAGTGAATCGGGGTAGTTAGATGTAGGTAGCGGAGTCCCACAGGGTTCAGTGTTAGGCCATTGCTATTCGTAATTTACATTAACGACATAGATGTAGGACTGACTAGTAAAGTGTCAAAATTCGCGGACGATACTAAAATAGGCGGTAAGGTTGTTAACGAGGACGATAGTAATAGGCTCCGAGACGATGTAAATAGGATTATGGAGTGGACAGATAAGTGGCAGATGCAATTTAACGAGACAAATGTAAAGTTTTGCATATAGGTTCTCGCAACAATAATTACACGTACACGATGGATGATAGGGAGTTAGCGAGCGTTGTCGAGGCAGTAGATTTAGGCGTACGCGTATCTAAGGATTTAAAGGTTAGGAACCAGTGCCTGGAGTCTTGCGCAAAAGCTAATAGGATGTTAGGCTTCATAGCGCGTAATTTCGAATTTAAATCGAAGGATATTATATTGCCCTTTACAAGTCCCTAGTCAGGCCTCATTTAGAATATGCAGTTCAGTTTTGGTGCCCGTACTTGCGTGAGGATATTGATAGGTTAGAAAGGGTTCAATGTCGTGCCACGAAACTGATTCCGTCATTGCGCAATAAGCCGTATGAAGATAGGATTAAAGAGTTAGACCTGTATTCACTCGAAACTAGAAGATTAAGGGGGGAGCTTATTGAAGTTTTGAAAATCGTTAATAACACCGATAACGTAAATTTTGACAAATTGTTCACTTTCGATAATAGTAATACTCGCAATAACGGATTTAAGTTGCGTGGCAGACGTTTCATTACTAATATCGCTAAAAACTTCCTTACGTTTAAAGTAATTGATAAATGGAATAATCTTCCCGCGTCAGTCGTTCATTCTACCAGCGTTAATATGTTTAAGAACCATCTTGACAGACATTTTAAAAGCATTAACGTTGTTTAATATAAAAAAACAAAGTTAGCAACAGGAACTCTGGTGGTGGTGCTCGAGGATGAGTCTGTTGACGATAAATGCCAGCTTGTGACATGCCAGCGTGTAATGCCAGCAATAAAATTATAAAAAAAAAAAAAAAATTCTACTAACACGATCGTAGATGTAGCTCGTAGCGTAAACTAACCCACTTTTTGTTTAACTTTACCTACTTTTTTTTTTACTTTGCATGTCTGTAACTCTTTCTTGCATGTTTGTAGTTTGCATGGTATGACTGTAAGTTAAGACTGTGTTTGCATGGTTTGTAAGCGTTCTTATTTTACTTCTTTTCATCTTTCACCCCTCTCCTATTCTCTCCGACTATTTTTCTGACTTGTCGGCAGTGGCCGGCGGATGATGATGGTGAGTCTTTTTTCTCTTTTTCTGAATGAAAGTTAACCCACGAATGATAGGTGTTGTTCCTTACTTAACCCCTTATTCTCTTCTCTTCTCTTAACCCCCTACTCTTTCCTTTCTCTCGGGCTAACCTTAGAGTGGATCTTAGGGTCTTTGTTAGCCTTAGCTTCTGTAGATCTGTAGAGTCTCTTTCCCAATTTTGGACGAAATCATTCGGTCTTTCATCTGCCCAAATTCGACAGTTATGGCGATTTACTTTTCCACACGTATGGAAAGTGGCTTCATCACTAAAGAGAATGTTGTCCATTAAATTATCACTCCAGATTTGTTCTACGAAATCAGCACACACAGCACTTCGTCGAGGGAAATCTTCCTCATGTAAATCATGTAAAACCTGCAAATGATAGCTTTTCTTCTGCAAATTAAGTTTCAGAATTTTGTGCACAGATGACGTCGGGAGGCCGAGTCTGTGTGATGCAGCACGAACGGACGTACGTGGCTCCTCAGTGATAATTCCGCGTACTGCATTCACGGTAAGATCTGACATACACGGTCGTTCTGATCTTGCTTCAACATTTACAGATCCCGTTCGTTTAAATTTGTTCACCAATTTTCGTATTGTCTTGTCTATTGGCCCCGGCTTATGAAATCGCCTTCTAAACTTCTCTCTGATGTCATTGTATTCTTTCCCTCGATTCGCAAATTACTATTGCCACACGCTCTTCTGTATTCATTCTAAGGGCTTCTGAAAAGAAAAATAGATGTACATATATTGTATATATATTAGGGTGGTTCACAAGCATCGGGAAAATTTAGCATCTGAGATTTCACTTTTGGGTCATTGTTGCTTTTGTTCCTACACTTAGTGTGAATAACTGTTTGAAGTATGGTTGGTCTACGGTGTCGTTAAGTTAAGAAATCGCATCAATCATGCATGACGTGTCTCACTAATGACTGATTACTATAGTATGACTAAATTTGGCTTCTTCTTTTGTAGGAATGTGTAGAAATGCCGCCGAAGCAATCAAAAACACGGTCTAGCAGTGAGGAGTGGTTACTAGGGAAGGCGGAGGAGAAGCTAACGAGGGCAGGACTCCCTACCAAGCTTCAAGTCCTCCGGAAATTCATGTTCCACCATCTGGAGGAGAGGAAAACAGACTATAACAGTGCGGTGATGACCATTGAGGCTTTGATCTCGTTTTGGACAAAAGCAAACGTTCCAATGACGGATACCAGAGACGCTGAGAAGAAGCTCCTGAAACTGTACGAGCAATACAAGGGGCTGAAGAAGAACCGCACAAAGAATTTTCCATCCTACAGAATGAAGGAGGACATATTTCGCGGAGACCTTGACGATGTGTTCGATCTTTCACGTCATGACGCCCTCGAGACCATAATGAATGAGGAGGACAAGAACTTCCTTGTCGCTCAGCTCGATAATCCCACTTCCTCCAGCTTTTGCCCGATTGACAAGAAAATGGCTGACCAACAAACGAGGAAGAGGATTCGGTGTGAGGCGGAGATGAACCGAGAGAAGGCCAAGCGCGAGGCGGATGCGAGATGGTCCCAGGGAGAACTGGAGGCTTCTAGTTCAAGCACATCTGAATCATCAGATTCAGATACTGTAGTTTTTAAGGAGTCAGCACGAAAACGTTCCACTCCTAAGCGATTGAAGTCTGTGATCACGCCTGACATTTCCTTAGCCTTGGATCGCCACAACATCAGTGACAGGAAAGGAATGGCACAACTTGGACGAAGTGTCAATCTCACGCAGCACCATTCGTCGCGTGAGACAATGTACACGTGAAGCGGTGTGCCGCGAAGATCAGGCCACTTTCAAGACCCATGAGCCCCTTCTCTTGCACTGGGATAGTAAGCTGCTTACAGATATCTCCCATAGGTTAGAGGTGGTGGACCGTGTGGCTGTGCTTGTAACTGGTAACGGGGAAGAGAAACTCCTTGGAGATCCAATGGTAGCTGCTGCAACTGGAGCATCTCAGGCTCAGGTGTGCCTGAAGCTTGTGGACGACTGGTCTTTGAGGGGCAAACTTCGAGGCCTTGTTTTTGATACAACTGCGTCCAACACGGGACTTCATGCTGGAGCTTGTACTCTCATTGAAAAGGAGTTGGGTATTGATCTGGTGTGGTTCGCTTGCCGACACCACGTGGTAGAAGTCGTCCTTGCTTCGGCCTTCGGTGCTTGTTTCGGAACATCCAGTGAACCTGAAATTGGCCTATTTAAGCGCTTCAAGCAGCACTGGGTTTTCAATGATCGCAGCAAGTTCGAGAGTGCACCCGACAGCCTGTTCATTGAAACAGCAGAGCAGAGGAAGGAAATGTTCTCCTACTACAAGGAGGCTGTCAAGAAGAAGAGCCAGCGGGACGACTATGATGAACTGATGCTTCTTTGCCTCCTTTTCTTGGGAGGGAAGCTTGACGGTCCTGTGAGAATTCGAAGCCCTGGAACCATGCACCATGCTCGATGGATGGCCAAGGCCATTTACACGCTCAAGGTGTTCCTATTCAATTCACCTTGCTTCAGACCGAGAAACGGAACATCGAGGAACTAAGCCTGTTTATCACGCTCCTTTACGGCCGCTACTGGAACGAGGCCAGTGTTGCATACATGGCTCCATTGAATGACCTCACTTTCTTGCGCCAGCTGAAAGCTCACCCAGGAAAGACGAACGACGCAGCATTTGCCGCGATGAAGCGCCATTTGTGGTTCATTTCTGAGCACTTAGTCCCCTTGGCACTCTTTGATCCTCGAGTTCACGCGTCCACGAAGGAGAGGATTGCTCACAACATCGTAGCTGCTCCCGAAAAAAGAAAAGGACTCAAGCGCGAGGACGGAAAAACGTTCTCCTCGAGCAATTCCTTGGAATTCTATGCCACCAAACGTTCAGCAATCTTTTCCAACCTCGTCATGCAGCACGGAAGTGAACAGGCGCAATCATTCCTGTCCAAGACACCAAATGATTGGAACACAGATCCAGCTTACCAAGGAATGAAGGAACGTGTAGAGAAGATGGCAGTAGTTAACGATTGCGCAGAAAGAGGAGTTGCGCTCATTAAGGCTTTCAACAGCACAATCACGAAGGATGAAGCGCAAAAGCAGTACCTTCTCCGTGCAGTCGCTCAGCACCGCAAGGAATTCAAAGGGCCGACTAAAACTGGTCTCAAGAAGACCTAAAGATCTTCAACTGTGTGCATTATTTGTTCCGCTGTTATAATTTCATAATATATATATATATATATATTATATTATATTATATTATATTATATTATATATATATAATATAGTCATAAATTGTCAAGTCATTATTATCCTTGTTCAATAAATGTTCCAGTCATAAATTGTCAAGTGATTATTCAAATTGTTTCATTTTGAGCGAGTGCATAAAAAGGTTCTAGAGCAAAGATAATTGGCACGTTTATTCTTGTGAGGGAATAGAATAAGGGCAGATGTGACCGAATTTAAAATTCCAAAAAACGCTGTTGTGGACCACCCTAGTATATATATTATATATGATAATGATAATGAAGATTATAAACTTTATTGGTAGGAGACAAATCCCATAAAAAGTACAATATTCATCAAAGAAATAAACAATACAACTAATTAATTAATTATTATTTATCAAACAATAAAATTAAAAACTAAAAAAAAAAAAAATCCTGAGGACTAAAAAAGAAATAACCGTTTCATATGAAATGAAACGAGTAATAATAAAATTAATAATAACAGCTACCCAAAGTTAGTACTAGAAATAAAATAAAAAGGTACGTGTAATGAAAGAGCCAATGTAGGTGTTAAGTGGAGCTATAAACAAACACTTTTATACCAAGAAGTCCATAGTTTAGACGACATAAAGCAGAACTGATGAATACTCATAGCTTGGACAGTTGGATTGGCTGAGTTTAGAATTTTTCGCATTGGGCTGTACAGGGAAGGTTTTAGTAACACACTCACACCTCCCAGTTTCCACCTGGTTGTGTTTCGGGAGGCTTTAGCACGGGCATTCTAGTATATACACGAGGTGTGATCACAGGGCAGTCAAAAGTTGACCGAAAAAATTAAGAAAGTTGACCTTACGAATTGAAAAAATTGACTTATAAAGTTGCCTTTACTTTCAATAATAAAAACGATACTTTAATTACTTATTCTTGCTCTTCTACATCAGTTGACCGATTGTGGTAAATTATGAAGTATTTGCAGACATTTTCTGGCAAAAAATTGCGATCCTTACTTAATAATTTATTAAGCATGGAGAAAGATCTCTCTACAGCGGCAGTTGTTGGTTGACATTGCAAAAGCTGACCATAAACTGTTGGTGAGATTTCAGGTCTACTGAGGTTAATTATTTCACAAATACCATTTGTCTTGAGTCTTGTTTCAATGTATTTGTTTAACTGAACACATATCTTCGCCAAGGTTGATAGAAGAAATGGTTTCATATGCCTCTCTAATGGTGCAATCAGATGCTTCCATCCTAGTCACTAAGCTAGCAATCAAACTATAATTCATTTTGATTGACATTAGTTGCTTTGGCAGTTTTTCATTAGCAACACACTCTTTAGCCTTCTGAACAATGTCCAGAACGGACATAACTGAATATGACAAATACGAGCAGTGAAGTTGCCAGTTAACCAAAAAGATGCCAATTTTTAGTTATTTTAATTATTTATTCCAAAAAATTGACTTTATTTACTTCATTGCTATTTTTTGACCTAACAGGTAAAAGTTGACTTTTGTTGACCTATTAACTTTGGTAATATACCCCCTACAGGTGTTTTTATTGCATTTTCAGTCGTTTCAGCGAAAAGTGCCCCATAGGAAACAATTTGACTTTATTGACTTTTGACCGCCCTAGTTATAACACAAACCAATTTTATCTGGTTACCTCTACACAATCTGGAATGGGGTGGGGATATCAAGTTACAACACAAAACCGGTTTTATCTGCTACCTCTACACAATCCAGAATTATTCAAGTGGAGGCATTACTTTTCAGTCCATCCACCCTCGGGTGTGTGTATATCATATAATATATATATATATATATATATATATATATACAGGGCGTCCCAAAAAAATGTATACACACTTTAAATAATTATAAAGGCAGTGTTTATTAAAATACATTTCATTTTCAAAATGTAATAGAATCTACAGACATTATTTAATTGTTTTGTCAACGCCTGTTTTCAAACTGACGTCCGT
Source organism: Bathynomus jamesi (assembly GCA_023014485.1). NCBI lineage: Eukaryota > Metazoa > Arthropoda > Malacostraca > Isopoda > Cirolanidae > Bathynomus > Bathynomus jamesi. Next base: position 251,204 of record JAJOZX010004227.1, on the reverse strand, counting down.
TCTGGTCCAGGCACTGCTGATAACGCGAAGCAATGGAATCGCAAACATCACGAAACATTTCGTTTGGTATTTGTGTGCATTCTCGTTCAATGGCTGCTCTCAATTCAGCGACTGTTGCAGGTTTTATAGCGTAGACTTTGTCTTTTAAGTATCCCCATAAAAAAAAGTCTAGTGGTGTGAGGTCTGGTGAACGCGGAGGGTATTCTACGAAACCTCTTCGTCCAATCCACATCCACATCGTGCCAAGTACCACTCGCAATACTCCACTCTTCGGTCCGGATCATCTTCATTAATAGCATGGACTAATCTTGGAATGTAACTTTTCCATTGACAGCGCTTCAAAATGCGTTGGACAGACGATTCTGAAATTCCTACCTCACGACTCGCTTGCCGCACAGATTTTCTTCGACTTTGGTGATACGTTTCCAGTACTCTTTCTTGCTTTGTGGGGCTTGTCGATGTCCGTGGTCTTCCGGAACGCTTCTTGTGGACATTCTGAACAGTTCCATCGGCTTCAAACTTATCTCTAATTCGAGTGATGGTAAGTCGCGTTGGTGGATCTGTTTGAAACTCCCTCCTAAACTGTCTTTGCACTTCAACTGCGTTTTCACACTTCCAGTGGCATTTTAGAATGAATTTCCTTTGTTCAAAGCTTAGTCTGACTGCCATTACTAATTCTAATGGGTTTAACTTGGAAAGAAAGAAACATCAATTGAGCTATCAGCTGTTAAAGTGTGTATACATTTTTTGGGACGCCCTGTATATATATTATCGCCGGTATGTGGACGATACCTTTTTACTGTTTAAATCTCCTTTACTTGTTCAACCATTCTTTGGTTTTCTCAATTCCAAACATCCTATCATAAATTCTACTTCGGAAAACGAAATTGATAAGTCTATTTCAGTGTTTGATATTACTGTAAAGTGAAACATGCCAATAACACATTTCGAACATCGGTTTTCCGTAAAAAGATCTTTACGGACTTAGTAACTAAATTTAATAATTTTATACCATTCAAAATAGAAATTTAATTTAATTCTCACTCTTACGCATAAAGCTTATAACATATGTTAAAGTCATAATTCCTTTCATAATAAAATAATTTTTATTAGGAATTATTTGGCATCAAATTACTACCTGTAGTACTTGATTAACGAAGGTGTTCGTGTGGTTTTGAATAATATTCTTGTGCCTAAAGGAGTCCTTACATTTCCGAAGAAAGTATTGTACAGGGTGTCCACACTGTCTTGTCATCCCAGTAAAATATTGACTGATTTTTGTTTTTCAGAACCATTTGAAATGTGTGGTAGCAGCAATTATACATTTGAACAACCCATATTGGCTAGTACCTGGGTCCATGAGCCACCACGTAATGGCAAAACCATTGAAAATATTTGTACAGAATTCCAGGACCGATTCAATCGTGCAGCTACTCCAAAAAGGACTCTGTTGAAATGGGAAAAGAAACTGTTCACAACAGGAACTGTAAAAGATAAACCAAGAACTGCCAGACCATCTACCAGGCAACAACAGTATACATTAGTTGAGCAATCTGTGTCAAAATCACCAAAAAAATCAATCCGGAAGCGATCATCAGAGCTTGGAATACCACGCTGCATCCATATCTACCACGATTTGTTCAAGAGCTGAGTGGCACTGATTTGGATCACAGACAAAATGCATATCAGGAACTGCTTCGGGTATTTGACACAATGCTGAAACGGAGGAAATTTATTTTTAATGATGAGTGTGCCATATACCGGAGGGCTCGAGCCCGCAATGTTGTGTTTTGGTCCAAGGAAAACCCACATTTCGTGGAGGAATTGGAACATAAGCCACCTCATGTTATGATATGGGCTGGTATGAATAGCAAACGTCTCTTCAACCCATAATTTTTTGATGGTTCTGTTAATCAACAGATTCATCTGGAGATGTTGCAAACGTGGTTAGTGCCACAACTGATTAACTTGGGTATAGCAGATGAGATCTAGTTTCAAAAGGATGGAGCCCCACCGCACTAATTCCTTGTTAGTACTGGAATATTTGAACGAAGCCTTTCCGGGTCGGTGGATAGGGTGTGGATCCATCATGTTGCCTGCTCGAATGAAATGGCCTCCAAGAAGTGTCCTGACCTCTCCATATGTGACAATACCTCATGGGGTTTCATCAAGGAACACGCGACCCAGAGACGATATAACGCCACTGATGAGCTTAAAGATGCATTTCATATAGGGAGGCAGCGTCTTGGGTTAGGGGATACTCTCTGTCCTTACACACCCCATTTAAAGAGATTCCTCTGCCGAGCGGTGCCCCCCATAGTACTGTGAGGTATTGAAAAACTCATGATCTTCACTTGCCCCACAAACACCTTTAAATGGGAGACCCAAAATGGGTGCACACACATTTCTACATTACTTTACAGTCTTTACAGCCACACCTACTCTTTTTCTCGTAAGTGTATATATTGTAATGTATATGATTGTAAATTTTGACTTGGTCCGCTATCGATATGGACCGTGACTTGATGGATACCGTAATGAAATTGACTGGATTCTTTGGATCCGATATATTTGCATGTCCTTTATAATAGATATAGAGTGTAACATATTTGTGGATAGTAGTCTATTATGACTTGATCCTCTGGATCAGAGATTCTATCTAGTTTTAAATCGATAATTAATTAGTTTTAAATTGATAATTATTTAGTTTCGTTAAAATTGGTCGTTGCCAATTTACCGGCAGTTCTTACATAAATTTCTTATGTTCTTGTGGTTCGGAACCCACGTAAAATTGTAGGTCCCCTCCGCCACACGGAGGACATACACAATACACGACGACACAGTTAGGTAGACCAGCCATGAGTGGATCCTAGGGTCTTTGTTGGTCTGAAACATTATAACATTATTATAACATCTTGTAACCCCTCAGATACTCTGGAAAATATCACACAGAACCTGGCGCAAAATCATTCTGTCATGAGAATGACGGTAAACAAACAGATCCATTGGATGTATGATCTATGTAACATTCTAAAGGTACATATAATATAACGTAATTATGTAATGTCATGTAATAAACGTATATGCAATAAAAACGTAACTGGATCAGTGATAAATGGGTCTGAAAGAAAAACGAAAATCAGTTAGTATTTTACTGGGGTGACAAGACAGTGTGGACACCCTGTACATTAAACTTCCATATATGGGATCGAATCGTATCATTCTGAAGCAAAAACTGGGAAAAAAGTTGGGACATGCTGTATTATCCTCAAATGCAGTTTAAGTGTATTTGACAATCAGTAATCGGATTGGAAATTTTCTTAGCCCATTAAGGGTCGGAACTATTTTTTGGTATTCTTGATATTTCTTGATATATTCAGCTTCAAAAACTTTAGATACACATGAAATTGGTATCTGATAAAGAAATATTAAAATTAAAATGTAAAAAAATAAAATTTAAATTTAAAAGCTTCACTTTTAAGTTTTAAATTAAATTGTATTGTTAAAATGTGTTCCCAAATAGAACAACAGCGGTTAATGAGTTAAAGTAAAGGAAGCACTGCCTACCCTTCTACGTTCGTCAGTAATTTATAAATAATGTATTTACTTCTGTAGGAATGACATCACATCAACTACATGTCAGAATTAATGAACATAGAGGGTGCAGCAGTCCGACAGACCCTCTTCTAAGGAACCCGTCAAACTTCATCTCCTTCCTCTGCCTTTAGTATGTGTAAAATTATAATCTCTTACAAGGATTTTCTTTCTGCCCTATCTGTGCTCAACTTTAAGGCGACGTACGTTCCTGTTGGTGTTCCTCCTGTTTTTTTGTCTCTCATCTGGTGTTTTTCCTTCATGATGGAAGTTCGCTTTTATTCAGCCTGTCCCAAAGAAGGGTGACCGCTATCAACCCTCCAACTATCGACCAATTGCTTTGATTTCTTGCCTTTCTAAAGTTTCTGAATCTATCCTCAATTGGAAGATTCTTAAACACCTCCCTTCGCACAATCTTTTTCCAGATCGTCAATATGGGTTCCGCAAAAGACGCTCTGCTGTCGATCTTCTTGCATATCTCTCTGATAAGGGCAAGGTCCTTTCGGGATTTTGGTGAAACTTTTGCTATTGCGCTTGACATATCAAAAGGTTTTGATAGAGTGTGACACAAATCTTTAATTTCGAAACTGCCCTCCTTCGGTTTCTATCCTTCTATCTGTGCCTTCATCTCTAATTTTCTTTCTGGCCGATCTATAGCTCCTAAAGCTATGAACTGTAGTGTTCCTCAGGGTTATGTCCTGTTACCCACTCCTTTCCTTTTATTTATTAATGATCTTTTAATTCGCACTTCCTGTCCTATTCACTCTTATACCGATGATTCCACGCTTCACCGCTCTACCCGCTTCCCAAAGCGTCCCTCTCAACAGTAACTCGATGATTCGCGTAGTATGGCTATGATGCACCTGACCTCTGACCTTTCTGCTATATCTGATTGAGGCAGCGAAAACCTTTTGGCTTTCAATGCCTCAAAAACTCAGTTCCTCCATCTGTCTACTTGTCACACTCTTCCAAACGACTATCCTCTTACCTACAGCAACACAACTCAATCCTTCCTCTTCTCTTAACATTCTTGGCACTTCTTTTTTTCGTGATCTTTCCTGGAAAGATCACATATACTCTCTTTCCTAAACAGCTTCTAAGAGGTTAGGTGTGCTGTACTGCCTCCGCAGTTTCTTCACTCTCACTCAGTTGCTGTCTCTGTACAAGGGTCTTGTTCGCCCCTGTATGGAGTATGCTTCTCATGTATGGGGTGGTTCAACACACACAGCCGTACTTGACCGGGAAGAGTCAAAGGCTTTTCTCCTCATCAATTCCCTGCCTCTTACTGACCGTCTTCAATCCCTCTCTCTTCGCCGCAATGTTGCCATACTCTCTTTTTACTGTCGCTGTTATAACAGACACTGCTCTTCTGAACTCTCTAACTGCATGCCTCCTCCTTTAAGGAGGTCACGTAGTACCAGGCTTTCTACACTTTCTCATTCCTTTTCTGTCCAACTCTCTAACGCAAGGGTAAATTGGTACTTTCATTCTTTCATTTACTTAACCCGTGAACACTGGAACAATCTCCCTCAATCCATGTTTCCCCCTGTCTATGACCCCCAATTTTTTAAACGCAGAGTGTCTAGGCATCTCAAAAATCCTGGACCTTGATTTTGGCTCTCTTCTTCTGTATGGAGGGAGAGCTTTTCCGGGCATCCGCCCTTGGCTCCCCCTTCCTGCATTAAAAAAAAAACTTCAATATAAGAAATTATTTAGAGGGAATGGGACACCCTATGAAGATTGAGGATAGGTAATTGTACAGTCCTTTCTAGCGTCCCTCATCCCGATTTGAATCGTATGAAAACTATTTCCATTTCTAAATATAAGTCAGATAGATCCCAACAAATATTCATCGTTTAAAAAGTTATTCTTAGGTATTTTGTATACTGATTCTGTACTTTTGTAATTTAGCTTTATTCTGATTGTATTCTTAAATTTTTAAAATTTATGGTTTGTTTTTTAATTTTAATTTTAAAGATTTTAATATGTGAATGTATATGATTTATTTTATTGCCAATATGCAGTAAATCTGTATAATTTTTTCTGAGTTTCCAAAACGTCAGATTTCTGTCTAACTATTCTTTCAAATATTTTAGTGAGATGAGATGTAAGCGACACTGACCTATACTTTTTGGCCTCGGATCGATCTCCTCCTCTATACAGGGTGGTGCAAAAGTCTGGACCCATAGGCGGTTTATATGAAAAAAAAGTGTGGCCTGCAGGAAGTTTATTATGAAATGAAATTTAATTAACCATACACCAGTGACTAAATTATGTTAAATTTAAAGTTCTAGTTCAGAATTTACAATAAGTGTTCGAATTGACGTCCATCTTCTTCCAAACACGTTTCTACTCGGTTGACACAAGACCTTTGCACATTTGTAAGCATAGTAATATTCGTTCTTATGGCTCCAATTTCTGTTGTGATGCTATCCTTTAGCGCTTGTATTGTTCTTGGTTTGTTAACGTAAACCACTGATTATAAAAATCGAAAGATATTTTTTATATAGTACATTGCCTATGGGTCCAGACTTTTGCACCACCCTCTATATTGGGACTACGCTCGCGCTCTTCAGGATGCCCGGTATTTCTCCCGTGTCTAGTAATCGTCTCCATATCCAATATAGGGGTTCAGCGATTACATTCTTGCAGTTTTTGATCAGTGTGGCATTCCATTTATCCGGTCCTATCGTTGAGGGTGCTTTTAGTTTCCCTATAGTTTGTGTAATATCATCTGTCGTAAAGTCGAAGTCCGTTATACTTTCCCCTTGTAGTTCTTCTTCAAAGAACGCGTTTCTATCGCATATGAGTTTGTCAGTTTTTGGGATACTGAAAGATGATTCGTACTGAGCTCTTAATAGTTCAGATACTTCTGTTAGATCATCACTGTCTTCTTTTTTCAAATGTCCGATTGTCGTGTGATTTTTCGACTTCCGTTTTGCAAAATTATAGACGTACTTTGAATTAACCTTTATCGCTTCTATAGCGTTGTCTTCTTTTTCTGTATGTTTCTCAATTAGTTCCTGTATGACGCAATCAATACTCTGCAGTTTATCATTTAATATTTTTTCTGATGTTGTTATCTTTACAGTTACTTAATTTTGCAGTCATTCTTTTTCTCTTTCGGAACAATGACCTCTTTTGTATCTCGAATCTGCTTCTCTTTCCTCTTTATTGTATTTTTTGGAACATGTCTTTCCACAATTTACAGCGTCTTCTCCTCTAAGGTCATTAGCATCTCTTCCGTTGTCTTGGCCTTGAAGATGGTTTTCCAGTCTATTACTTCCATGCTGGATGCAACACTTTCCTAGTTCATAGCTTTGGAGTGAAAATTAAAAATTTCGAATTTGTTTGTTTCTGTTGTTCGTATTCTTTCTTTTCCTGTTGTTTTTATATTAGTTGTTAATTCAATAATGTTGTGATCCGATATTACAGTTGGGGATATTTTTACATTATCAATTAGGTTGCTGTTGTTTGTGAATATCAAATCTAAGCAGTTGTTTTTTCTTGTGTTTTCTGTTATTTCTTGTGTTGACATAAATTCATCAGCAAGCTAGTAGCATTTTTACGTGCTCCTGGTCTTTCCGTGTGCCCCCTTTGTCCTGGTGTATACATATAATTTTTCCTATCCTTTTATATTTCATGAATGGGAAATTAAAATCACCACAGAGAAAAATATTTGGGGTTGGAGAATGTAGGTCTTTTATCCAGTTTCTTACCTCTGTAATGGAATCTGAAAATTTTGAGTGAGGTTGGTGTGTTCAGGCGTCTGTACATTACAATTAGTACCAGATTTAATTTTTCAACTTTTGCTGGTACACATTCTACGTAGTTGTTTGAAGTACTTTTAGTCATTTCTGCCATATGCCTTTCGCGTGTGTAAATAGCACATCCTCCTTTACGTCTCATTGTTCTGTCGGAGGGTGTTATAGTTGTCAATTTGTATTTCTTTTTTGTCAATACAGAAGTCACAGTTTTCACAATTCGCCTGGCAGTCCTTTAGATGGGTTTCCGTGAGGCATGCAAAGTCTGCTTCGGTTTCTTGCATGAGTCGTTTCAGTATAAAACTTTGTCCGGAGAATGGCTTGATTTAAGGCCCTGAATGTTGGCTAGGATTATTTTTATTTTTTACCTATCGTTTTTACATGTGTTTCCGATTCGTTTTCCAATGGTGGTGCCGGTTTCGTTGCCTTGTGATCCTCCGAGAATTTTCCTCTCTTTATCTGTTTCGATACCCGTTGTCCCGATATCGCATGTAATGTTTTTCTGTATGCCCTCTGTACGGGTCTCGGATCCCTGTATTTGTCAGTTGGCTTTGTATTTGCTGGATGGTATTCAATAGTTGAAATGTGTGGGTTACATCTAAAAAATTGGTAGCCCTCTTTGATGCTGGTTTCGTCTGCTCACCCATCGGGTTCCTTTGAGGGTAGTGGTAACGGCATTTTTGTCCGTATTTGCACCTCCCATATCTTGCATAGGTGTTGCAGACGGTAAGATGGTGGAACCTGCAGTTTTTTCAAATGTGCAATATCCTCTTGAGTAATGATTGTTACATAACGTGGGATGTGCATAGATGCATTGCCCAATCCGATATCTGCAATACCCTTTTGCGTAGTATTTACAGACTGTATTTTCTACCTTCTATTTCTTGTTATCTGATTATTTTCTGTTTTTAATTTTTATATTATCATTATTTTTCTTCGGCTGTTTGTTTCCTACTTTTTTAGTTTTTATCATTTTATCATTTTCCTCGTTGGGCAGTTTTACTACATCGCAACTTTTACTTATCTCTTTTTTTTCTTTTTTGTCTTCATTACGTATTATATTGTTATTTGTTATTTCCTCTTCTCTCTCATCCACCTGAATTTTCATTGGGACATTTCGGGACTCTTGTTTCCCCATTATTCCCTTCCTTTCTGTTACACTCAAATTCGCTTTCTCCATTTCTTTAAATACCGCAAAGGAGTTTACAGTCTGTACGTGCGTCACACAGAAATTTGACTCCCGCGATCTGTTTCGCGTTCGAGACAAGGGATATTTTCCTATCATCCCAATTCATGCAGATAAAGTCATGCAGTTTTTGACAAAAATCACATCTGATTGCTGCATTTTCAGTTGTTTCCAGATGACACAAATTGCAGATTAAGTGAGAATTTGGACCCATGGTCATACTATTCATTAATTATCGTAAAAAGAAATACACAAACAATTTTTTTCTTTCTTTTTCTTTTCTTTCCTTTTGTTGGTCACTGATGTTTATGACCTTTGCGTTTTATGACCTTTGCTTTGTTTCAAACTTTTCTCGAATGCCAACCGTATTACAATCTAAATATATACGTTAAACTGGTGATAATTTATGTAAACTGTATTGCACTTTCTTAATTTTAATGAATTTCACTTTATAATTTATATGCACGGATTCACTGATACTTTATTCACTTTCGGGTGTAAACAGAATAAACCGCCGACTAGTTTATTCCCTTCTTATTTGGATGTTAATACAGAGAGAGACACAACACGTCCATTCCCCACTAGGTACAAGCAAACTAATACTTAATAATAATAATAATAATAATAATAATAATAATATTAATAATAATTATTATTATTATTATTATTATTATATTATTATTATTATATGCTTATTTTCACTCTTACCCTGTCGATCTGCACATATCTCCCTTTACCTCCATCTTGCTCTCTCTCCACAATGACGTATTACCCTCTCCCTCTACCTTCTCTGAAGTCTATTTGAACGATTGTAATAAATAATAACAATAATTATAATAAAATATAACTAAATAGTAAAATATTATAAAATGTAAATAAACAAATATATAGATGGTTGGTGAAATATATTTACAAGGTTCATTCTAGGGATGTTAGTAAGTAAATAATAATAATAATAATAATAAATAAAGAACAGTAGAGCAGTAATATTAATAAATAAATAATAACAGAAATAATAAGATTAATAGCAGAAATAATACTGAGAAACAACTCATGGACAACTGTATAAATATTTTCCAATCCTCCTTTGGAAGCTAAAACAATTCATCACCTGTCACACATAAATTAAGCACCTGTCAATCTTAATATTAGACCTTTCTAAATTAAATGTACTCATAATATACCTTTTTTAGATTAATGTACTGATAATAAGGAGTAATTGGAGCAAGTGTAGTTTACGTCCCTCTGTGGTGCCTAGTGTAGTTTGCTTTCCCCAACTTTGTCCGCGTATACCTAATCAAATAAAACGTTAAAACTAACGAAAATATGGATCACCTGAAGATCAGGGACCCCAGCCTTCGTTAGTTAGCCTTATAAGGCTAACCAACGTCAGGTCAACTGGATGCCCTTCACGATTGGTTAGGTTAAGTCGTGATATTTTCGTTAGTAGCCTTATAAGGCTAACTAACGAAGGCTGGGGCCCCTGATCTTCAGGTTATCCGAAAATATTACGACTTAATCTAACCAATCGTCAATTTATATATATATATATATATATATATATTGACGATTGATTAAGTTAAGTCGTAATATTTTCGTTAGTTTTAACGTTTTATTTGATGGATTCATTTAAAAAATGTCTCCTAAAGATCCTAGTGTAGTTTACTTCCCCAACTTTGACCTAGCGTAGTTTGTGTCCCCTTCTGCTCAGGGGAACGTAAACTACATTTGCTCCGAGTAATTTTTGCTTGTTTACCAATTACCCTCGTCGACGTTTTCAAATTCCCCTCTTTTTACTTTTTCCCCTCATCCCACTTTCGGTTAACTTTGGACGTTTTTTACGTCTCGAGCTTTTTCCATCGTTTCCTCTCACTTACCCTCTGTCTACCTGTCGCTCAGGGCGCGCCGGTCCCCTCCACTCAAGGGACACCGTACCCGCCTTCCCTTCATTCCCGATTCGGTATGGACGCTGACTGTATATACTACTGATCTCCTTTTTTCCTTTTTGACTTTGATGCTCTCATTCAATTTTCATGATTTAACCCTCATCAGGAACCATTGTGGGGGTCAAAACATTTAAAAAGATGATGTTATGCGTTAAATGTTCTTAAATATCAAATACAATGTTTCATTCATGTGATTATTTCATTACAGACTTTTTATAATACCATTTTGTAAGATTTTTTGTTTGGGGTCATATAGACACCATGGCTCCAACAATGTAATAAATTGAAGGTTCCTAAAGATGGTTAAAGACGTAAAGATGGAGTAACTCACTTTTTCACATAAACTTTTACACTGATTTGAATGTGTAAAAGTAGTTCTAAAATTTCATTGAGGTATTTTTGGATTCAGTGTATGGTATGTGGATTGATGATGTAATAATCAGTCAGAAGAGACAAAAACTAGCATATGCTCAGGTCACATAATGCGACCTATTGCGCTAACTCCTGTATTATTATTACGAGCGTCATCAGTGTTCGAACCCCCCGACTTCAGTGTAGTCACTTCACTTATAGGGAAATGGTGTTATCCCCTGAGCTACGTACTTTGGCGGATTAATAATATAGTCCTGTATTGAAATTTTAGTACAGCATCAAGCACTCGTTTATATAAAGGTGTTTCAAAAGTCCGGTCCCATAGGGATTTCAGATTACTTATTGCGTTTTTCTATTCCAGATAACCTATTATTATTAATTTCATAAGAGTAATGACGGAATATTCAGGAATACTCACCCCAAGAGGTTATCTTAAGAGCGTTGTTTACAATACACTTCCAAGGACAATAATTTATTTGAAGGCCAACATACTAGTGCTAGTATTTCTAAGAAACAGTTTACTAGTGTCCTTACATTCGCACGCAGCAAGACCTACATGTGTGAATAGCTGTATATTAAATAGTTTGAACATCTATTGTAATAAGTAATAGAGAAAAATTAATAAATAACCTCAAATCCCTGTGGGAACGGGCTTTTGTTATACTTAAATTTATAAAGAAAACAAAACGATTATTATTATTATTATTATTATTATTGTTATTATTATTATTATTATTATTATTATTATTATTATTATATTATTATTATTACTATTATTATTATTATTATTATTATTATTATTATTAAATTATTTTATTTCTCAGAAATCTCTCCTGGTTATCAATTGTGGATACGTCTACATGCGCTCAAAGTGTAAATGAATGCTTTACACAATTTTTTTAAAATCTTTAACTCACTATCAACGTAACCGTTCTGCCGCAGTATCGGTAAATAGTCACATGGTTACATAGTTAATAAGTGTATAATAGGAGTTAAAGTAAGCTTATAATGCGAATGGCGATACGCATGTTCTGACATAGATCGCTTTCTTTCTAAATCAGTCATTTCTTTAAAGTTGACCTGGAATATCTTATTCATTTTTTGTTTTAACGACTTGAGAATATGACCAATATAATTTTATGACTTTCAGTTCGTGAATAATAAATAAATTAAATGTAATTAACAGCAAATTAGTATTCTTCAAAATTTCCAATGTGAAAGATAACGAATAGGAAACGATTTGATCATAACTTCGTTTTAGGATCATCGAAGGAGTTAAAACTTTCCCTTCCTTTCATTCACTCGCGCTTAACTGAGATAAAATACCTTTATAAGGATGTGATTGCGAATTGGTATACGACACTCGGTAAATGAAGATTCATCGGTCAGTGTAGCAGACAAAAATTTTCTGGCTACCTTGGGATCAGTTGCCACGCATTTAGCCGAACAAACGTTTACCGATTCAGAGAAATAAAAGAAAACATTAAATATTTGTTTCACATCGAAATGAAACAAACAAAAATGGAAATAAATTTTTTAAAAGTTATTCATCCCCAAAAAGAGACAAGCTGATCATTACAGGAAGCAAATATAAAAGGGAAAAATCAAAGTGAATGGCCAATCAGAACTATGAAATAAAAGCTGATTGCTTTCGTAAAAGAAAATTTTCATTTTAAAACCAAAGAAAGTCTCGAATTTAAAAATATTCCAAAATATTGTAAATGGCTGCAATGAAAATTTTGCAAAAGTCGCTTCCTTATCAAATAAACGATTACAATAAGTTAAACTGAAACCTTTTTCAAATAATGTAATTAATCTTTTATTTAAAAATCTTTATTTACATGTGGTGATTTAAATAAATACAAATTGCAAATATTTGCATATTTCCATATTTGTAGTAGTAAATCATGACAGTTCAGATAAACATTAATTTAATTCTAGTGCTGATATTGACCATTAAAGAAGTGTCATGGAAACACATTTCAACTAAAATCGATTGTCCGTTTTTTGGTAAGATTTCTTTGCAGTTTATTTGTCATAATTAAATCTGTGCATATATGAAAAGAATGAAATTTAACACCCCAAGAGTAAAGGGTTCGGGCGGAAGATGGAGGTTGGTGGGGTTGTTTAACCTTCTTCGCAGAAGGAGATTGTAGATACCATTTGACCTGGGAAGTACTCTCCAGGGTGGACGTCAGGCAGAAGACAGGGAGTGTTGGAACTCCCGTTTCTCCTGTCACTGTCCTCCTTAGCTGATCTATTTCCGTGTCTCATCTACCCTATGAGCAGTCCAGCATGCTCTCAAACACATACTTCTCCCTCTATTTCTCACTACACATACATGCATTTTGCACACGACACAATCTTTTCAAAATTTATTAAAATAAGAAATAAAATGGCATCGTGGACCTCAAAGACCTTGATTTTAGCTCTCTCCTTCTTATATAGGGGCGGGGGCATTTTTGCAGGCTCTCACCCTTGCCTCTTCCTTCCTACATAAAAAGAAAAAATCTAACGGAAGGTACCAACAGCGTTTATGTGCAATTCGAACCATGGGTCATTACATAACCTGAGCGCAAAAGACAGTCCCCTATCCATCTATTACGCAGGCCAAATGTCGCTTAACTTCGTTGATCGACAGGAAACGGTGTTACGACATTGGTTACGACGCGACGTACCCCTACGGATGGAAGAAAACGATTTTAACAAAAATTCCCGACCGCGTCCGTAGCTAATAGGTAACATCGCTTCTGTATAAGTAAAGTAAAGGCAGTGAAGTCAAAGGTACGAACCCCGATGATGCTGATAATAATACAAGAGTTAGAGCAATGGGCCGCATTAATTGGCTGGGGGCTGTGCCAGTTTCTGGCCTTTCCCCACTGATTATTATTACGCCGGCTCTCAAGCAGACGTCTCAAATTCACCACCCCCAGAAACTTCGTTTCAAAGAAGTCTTTTAAATATTTAACCCTTTAATGCCTTTGGTGCAAATAAGTAGACAGTTTTACGCCTGTCACATTGTTACATATTAATGTCTGATATCTGACTGGTTGACTTTATTATATCGACAGTAGCTTAACGTTGAAAAGGAACGTGTGTTTTAAATTTAAAGAAATAAATAATAATTTTTCCGATGAAAATGATTACAAGCTATTGAGAAGGAGAAGCAAAATCTTATTAGAAAAAGTAAGCGCAACTATGAGCTATATATAGTGAACCAAATTGAATCGAATCCGAAGAAATTCTATAATTATTTTAGGAATAAAAAAGTAACTTCGCACACTATTGGTCCACGCATAGGCAAAAACAACGAACAAATTGATGATGATTTACAAATGACGGAGGTTTTAAATAAATTCTTCTCTTCCATCTTCACTAACAAAATATGAACAACATTCCTGTCCCGTAATCATGCTAAGTGATGATCATTTAAAGCTTCACGATTTTACCATTAGTGAAACTGAAGTACTCTCTGGCATAGGTAAAATTAATCCAAATAAAACTTAAAGAAATGAACTGCGCAAGAGTCTCTCGTCTCACAAATATATTTAATAATAAATCGTTACAATCTCGAGAAGTTCCGTTTGATTGAAAACTTGCAAACATTACGCCAATATTTAAAAAAGGAGACAAATCGCTTCAGGGAAATTATCGTCCCATTAATCTGACTTTAATAGTTAGCAAGTTTACGAGACGATCGTTCAGGACGAAATAGTTCATCACTTAGAAATTAATAAATTAATCAATGATTCTCAACGCGGCTTTCGACGTAATCGTTCTTGTCTCACTAATTTGTCGATTTCTTTAATGAAATTGTAAATATATATGACGAAAGTAAAAGAGTAGATATTACACATTTCGATTTTCAAAAAGCGTTTGATAAAATGCCACATGGAAGATTATTAGCTAAACTTCATTCTCGCGGAATTGATGGTAATGTTCTCAAGTGGATTGAAAATTGGCAGAGTAGACGTAAACAAAGAATGGTCATTGGTCAATGGTCATTAATGGCAAAGCGTCTAACTGCAAAAGTGCAACTAACGGCGTGCCTTAGGGATCAGTTCTGGGCCCAGTTCTTTTTATTAGTTATATCACTGACATTAACTTGCAAATTAACTGTATAATTTTAGTATTTGCGGATGATACCAAACTAGGGGAACAAATAAGCGACAGAACGTTTGCAGATTCAAGAAGATATTATAAAATTACTCGAGTGGGCGGAAATGTGGCAAATGAACTTTAATATGGATAAGTGTAAAACGTTGCATATCGGTAGAAGCAGTGTTCAAGAAAAGTATTTTATGCGTGACAAGACACAAACAAATGTTAGGGAAGAGAAAGATTTAGGTATTATTTTTGCCGACGCTCTTAAACCGAGTAAGCAATGTATCGAAGCTGTCAGAAAAGCAAGTAGAAAAGCAATAAATCTTAAGATTTATTGGTAGATCATTTGAATTTAAGTCGAGAAAACAATGCTGACATTATACAATTCCTTAGTACGCCCCCACCTGGAATACTGCGTTCAATTTTAGTCCCCATATTTCCGATAGGACATAAACAGAATGGAGAAAGTGCAGCGACAGGCTACTAAGATAATTCATAAACTAAGAAACAAATCATACGCTGCCCGTTTAAAAACGTCAGATTTATTCTCACATGTAAAAAGGCGAATTCGAGATTTAATCCAGGTATTTAAAATAATTAATGGTTTTTATAATGTCGACGCCAAAAAATATTTCACCTTCAGAAATGCAGATAGAACTCACGGTAATGGTTTCAAATTAGTGGATAAACATTTTAATTCTAATGAAACTAAACATTTTTTCTTCAATCGTATAGTTAATTTGTGGAATGGATTGCCAGCCAGCGTAGTTTGAAGTAATTCGATCGGATCCTTTAAAAAGAGACTAGATGCTTATCTTGTCTTAACTCCCCAGCTGGAAGCATTTGTTAGCGCGTAGAAGTATTGTAGAATTTTCATTTGGATTTCCTCCTCTGTACTTTAAATCTTTAGCCTTATCTTTAAATTTCTTTTCTACCTTTTAACCTTTTTTCTCTGCTTTGCTTTAAAACTTTGACTTGTCTTTAAATTTTCTTACTTCTTTTAACCTTCCTTCTTAAACAGCCAGCCTCGTGGGGACCAGCCGGTCTGTTGCTGTTTGGTATCCTTTGTATTCCTTTGTAAGTACCTCTTGTCCACCTATACAACTCACGACCAAAATATAGAATATTGTCAAATGCGCCCATGACCTTGATAATACTTTTATACACCTTTATAAGGAATATCGAGTATCTGCGACGTTATTATGATAAAAAAGAAATCTCTGTGTGCTAGTTTAAAAGAAAATTAAAAATATAGCAAAAACCTTATTAAAGAGTGAAGAGTTAATGCATAGCAACATACCAAAATATTAGAACATCTTGTCAGGTGTTACAAAAACATAGAATAAATTAATTATGTTTATTAAGTACTGTCAGTATATTAAACCTTTATCAAAGGTTTTTTAACTCTGCGTCTTAGTATTTAGTTGGTCCACCCTTTGCCCTGATTACGGCCTCGAGTCGACAAGCCTTTTGCATTCTTCTCTAGTTATCGATTGCTAGGTTGTCATCAAACATTTCTTCAGTTCACTAATTGTTACTGGTTTACGCTTTTGGATCTTCTGCTTAGCAATATTCCAAAGTTTTACTATCGGATTAAGATCGGGAGAATTAGATTGCCATGGTAGTATTTCAATTTCATGAGCATCAAAGAACGCAGATGTTGCACGAGCTGCATGAGCTGAAGCCAGGTCATGTTGAAAAATAAATAGTTCGTCTCCATACAGCTGTTGTGCAGACTCCAGCATGAAGTATTCTAAGATTTATGATAAACGTGACTATTTACAAATGTAAGTAACCACACCATTTGCATTTATGGAACCCCAAACTTACACACTCGCCGTATTTTAACCGATCGCTTCAGGCAGCTTTCATGATATATTTCGGACTTTCTTCACCAAATTCGCGGACCCCTATCACTACATGATAAACTTTTGATTCGTCTGAGAAAAGCACTTTTTGACACTCTTTTGCAGTCCATGAAACTCTTTCTTTGCACCAGGATAGTCGTCTTCTCTCTTGCTTCATATTTAACATCGGCTTAATTTTCGGTTTTTGTGACCGAAATCTCACTGAGCTTGTAATATTTCAGATATTCTTTTAGATCATCGGTTAATACATTGTTCTCATTCTTCATAGGTCTGATAGTCAGGTGATTTTTCGTCTTCCTCTTTGCAAAATTCTAGTCGCATTTTTATTGATCTTTATCGCTTGGCTACATCTAAAAAAATAGGTTACCCTGTTTGTTGATGGTTTTTGGCTGCTCAACTGTCGTGTTCCTTTCAGGGTGGTGGTAACGGCATTTTTGCCTGTACTTGCATCTCCCGTATCTTACATAAGTTTTGCAGCTACTAAGGTGGTGGAACTTGCATTTTTTTTTCCAAATTTACTATTTCGGTTTTTATAACAGAAGTTGCATAAGATGGAATGTGCATAGATTCATTGCCCGTCCCTGCATCTGCAATGCCCTTTTGCATAATATTTGCATACGATATCCTCTACATTTTTAGTTTCTTCGTCTTTTTGTCATTATTTTCATTTGGTGATTTCACAGCATCACAGTCCATATTTGTCTTTTATTTCTCCTACAATCGTGTCTTCTTTTTGTGTTATCTTTACTTTTGTTTTTGTCTCATCCACACCGTTTTCCTTGGGGACATTCTGGTTGTCTTTTCCCCCCATTATTCTCTCGTTCTCTATCGCATTCATATTTTTCATTGGTTTAAATACCGCGAACGAATTTACGCAATCCGTACATGAATCACAGATAAATTTGCTGTCCGTAATCTGTTTCGCGTTCGACACGAGAGATATTTTCCTATCCTCACAATTCATGCAATTAAAGTCGTGTAATTTATGACAAAAATCACACCTGATCTACGTTTTCAGAAATTACTATATATATATATATATATATATATATATATATTATATATATTACTCACTCGGTTATCCATGATTAACTGTGATTTACTAATTGTAGTCATTGTGCACTTATCTGTGATCATGTTATCGAGTTAACCGTGATTTAGCGCGGTGTTTATACCCACGGAACGTCTCCAGCCAACCGAACAAACTACTCAAATATATATTTTCTGTAACAGAAAAATACTGTTGTGGTGGTGCGCGAGGTGGTGGTGGGCAGCAGCGACATCACCACCCACCCACCAGCGGAGTATTCTGAATTAATCGTGATATGGGGTTCATGGATCGCCTCTCATTCACTGATAACTGAGTAAACTATATAATTATATATATATATATATATATATATATATATATATATATATATATAAACGTTTTAAGGATAAACCCCAATGAGAAATAGTTTAAAATGGCTAACTAATTTGACCTTACATGAAACTCCTGATCACAGACTAAAAAAAAAAAAAAAACAGAAAAAATTATGAAACTTGAAAAGGATCTGAAATGGTAGTAAAAGTAAATAGGTATAGTAAAGTAAAAGTAAATAGTAATAGTAATAGTAAAAGTAAATAGTAATAGTAAAAGTAAAAGTAAATAGTAATAGTAATAGTAAAAGTAAATAGTAATAGTAATAGTAAAAGTAAATAATAATAGTAAAAGTAAATAGTAATAGTAATAGTAAAAGTAAATAGTAATAGTAAAAGTAAATAGTAATAGTAATAGTAAAAGTAATAGTAAATAAAATTCAGAATCTTTCCTTATTCCAAGTGTGAAGTATAAAACGCAATAATAAATATAAACAATGAATGTATTTTCATCTTCTCTTAGGTTGAATGAACTGGTAAATATGTATTAAGTACATTTAGCATCTGGCAGATAAAGCAGTTACTAAAATCGAAAAGAACAATTAAGATTTTTTTTACGCGGGTGTTTCAAAATATGATGTATAAATTCAACATTGTCGTTGGGTACATTAGTCGAGAAAAAAATGTGAACAAGATAAATAAAATTCAAAATCTTTCTTTGTTCCAAGTGTGGAATAGTCATCAAGGTCTCGATCTGTTCCAAATGAATGCAGTGATCGAGTTCGTCAGTAGGTTTAATAGTTGTTACGATCATTTGTTCTGAAATTCTCAAAAGTTCTACAGTTACACCTTCATTCGTCTCGAGGGAATGTTTACAAGTAGTTAAATAAGCTACCCCTGAATCCTCTCTCCTCTGTAACCTAACCTAACCTAATGAGGCCTAGTCTAACATAAGATAACTTAATCTAACTCCAAATATTCTTCGACAGAATGTCTGGTCGTCGAAATGTCCTCTCAGTGACTACTCAATGTCACTAATATTCAAATGCACAAAGAATATTCAACTAAACAATATCACTGAAAATTTTAGTCATTTACATTATGTTAAACAATCTCTTGCATAAAAGCTGAGTTAACCCTTTCAGTTCCAGTGGGACTGTAATGTTTCATCGGAAATAATATATATCGTACTAAAATGCAACTTCTATACAGATGCTTCCAATTGTTTATATAGGTTCAGTTTTGCTGTCGGTAAAGGAACTCAAAATGTTTGTAATGCAAGTGACGAACCTAATTTCATAAGATAATCTTTAACGTGTCCCAACTCCTCATCTAAAACCTGGGATCAGAAATCCTGAAGGCACTAAGTAACATACCCAAAATAACACCCGTTTAAAAATCCTACTAACAAATGGCCAGCATCCGTATGTCAGTGGGTAACACCTTTTCATTATAAGGGAAGTGAAGACACCGAAGTCGGGATTCGAACCACGATAATGCTAGCAATACTAATAATACCGGAGTATGTTGGCCTGAGCGCTGTGCCAGTTTCTGACCCTGCTGAATGATAATTATTATGATAAGAAATGCCCATAAATATGAGTCCTTCCGTTTCCTTAAAAGTTGGTTCATCAAATGAATCTTCGACAATACGAAGATAACACCATTATTTTCCAGCGTAAGTATAGTTCCGAGTTTAGTCCAGTGTTAAGGCAATGGGCCGACTAATGTTGTCTGCCCTGAAGCTCCTAAGGTCCCATCTAGATACAAAAAACATTCTCTCATATAACAAGGTGTCTTTCGTGGGGGCTTTACTTTCTTTACTCCTTTGGCTTTGTCTCTCGTATTCCATCCTGATTTTATGGTCACGTTATTTTTGTCTCGCTCTTTGAATCATTAATTTTATTTTTTTCAAGGAAAGCCTTTGTTATTTTTTTTATGGTTCTGATGAGGGCCTTCTGTGAAAACCAAAATTAATTAACCATATATATATATTATATATATATATAGATAGAGAGAGAGAGAGAGAGATCACTAAAAGAGGTCAAGTAAAATATACTCGAATTAAATACTCAATTATGACCGCTCTTAATACATATATTTCGCCTTACGAAATAACGAATCACCACCTCGTGTACCTTTATCAGTTATGATAACATCGAAAATTGTCTGCGATGCACACACACACACACACACACACACACACACACACACACACACACACACACATATATATATATATATATATACAGTCAGTATACATATATATATCATATATACAGTATAACACCTTCACAGTAAAAAAAGAAGTAACTCTCCGACATCGTAAGAAATCGTCGCGAAACTAAACACGTTTAACTTTATCGGTTAATCACAGTGGACTGACGCTACAATGAAGTGCAATCCTATCAGTCAACTTGTCTCGACATACAGAGACATGTTTAGCACAGTCACAGCTGCAACCGTGACCTTGTTCTAAAAATAAACACCCTGTCCGGATACTTTTTGAGCAAACCTCGTATATATATATATATATATATATATTATATATATATATATATATATATATACACACACATACATACATACATACATACATATGCTATACATACATACATATACGTATAGACACACACACACAAATGCAGTTACATGCATGTACAGTTGCGCTCATTATTCGTAGGACACTCTTGAGAACAGAGAACGACACCTGGCATATATTTGTTGTGTGTACTACAAACGGTTGTAACATTTTATGAATAAATCTGGGGTTTAGCGCTGATTGGTTGGTTGACTCATTGCCAAATGTCTTTAGAACATAAGCATTTCCATTCATCACTCTGGTTTACATATTACTAAGGAAACATAAATGAATAATTAAATATAAATTCAAAAAGGGGATATATATCAACAAGGGTGAGGTCAGTGAAGTGACTAAAAAAATGTCTCGGAAAAACTAAAAAAAAAGTTTCGGACGTGAAGACAGTGTTCATGGTGCTGGCAAGCCTGAACGAACTGAAGTTTCAATGTATAAAAACAGAGCTGTTGGTAGGCATTATTGCGCCCTGAGCAAATTCCACGACCTGCACCACCCATCCATCCCCCCCTGTATTTATTTATTCATTCATTTATTTTTTATTCATTTACATTTAATGTTGAACATAGATTTAGATATTATTTTGTGTTGCAACAAAGACAGATCAAAAACCTGATATATATATAAATACGAGGGCCACTCAATATATTTTGCCCCACCTTTTTTTTTTCTTTCTAAATTTCCTTGTAAGTTCCAGAAATTTTGTATACAAGTAGTTACATGTCTTTTTAACAAGTTTTTATTTTTCCACATAGTCTCCATCATTTTCTACGGCTTTCCTCCACCTCGAAACAAGGGCCTTTATTCCTTGCTGGTAAAAGTCTGCTGGGTTCCGCTGGACCCACCTCTTAACCTCCTCAACAACCTCATCGACACTTTGAAACTTTCTTCCACGAATAGCATCGTTCACTGGCCCAAACAAATGGAAATCTGAAGGTGAAGGATCCGAGCTGTATGGAGGTTAGAGTAACATAGTCAAGCGCATTTTTGTGATGCCCTCTCTTGTTTGCAAACTGTTGTGTGGTCTTGCGTTATCGTCTTCCAGTTTTCTCTTCGTCGAATTCGCTTTATACGTCTCTGGAGTCTCTGTAGGGTAGCAATATATGCATTTGAGTTGATTGTTTGTCCTTTCTTCATAATGTCCACCAGAATTACCCCCTTTCATGTCCCACAAGATGGAGGCCATAACCTTTCTTGCAGAGGGAACCATTCTGAACTTTTTCTTGCGTGGGGAGTCTGCGTGATGCCACTCCATGGATTGGCGTTTTGTTTCAGGTTCAAAGTGGTGTACCCAAGTCTCATCCCCAGTCACAGTTCGTGAAAGGAAGTCATCCCCTTCTGTCTCGTATCGAACCAACGACTCAGAAGCAATTTCTTTTCTTTGGGCTTTGTGATCTTCAGTCAGTTGTCGAGGAACAAACCGTGAACACACTTTTGAGTATCCCAGTTGCTGAATTATCGTATTCACACTTCCTTCACTAATTCCTAGCTCCAGTGATAGCTCCTTGTATGTGACGCGCCGATTTGATCGAATGATGCTGTTAGCACGTTGCACAGTGTGAGATGTTACAGCCGATGCGGGCGACCGCTGCGTGGCTCATCATCGATGCTGGCTCTCCCTCTCTCCGATGATCTCACACGTTTAGACCAGCGTCCAACTGTGCTTCGATCAACAACAGCATCTCCGTAAACGTTTTGTAGACGTCTGTGAATATTTCCAACCGTTTCCTTCTCTACGGTTAACTCGATAACAGCTCTCTGTTTACGACGCACATCACTATAGACGCCATTTTAGAAACTGCGTTGACCATCGGTTTTATAGAAGGGCGTTTAAAAGCGGTTTTATACAAGGAGGGGAGGTTCAAACTGGAAAAATCCGGTTATGTGAAGCGCAGAAAGTTCAAATTTACGGCCCAAAAAACATTTCAGCCCCGTGGCCTATTATTTAGCTAAGGAAAAAAAGGGCGCGGAAAAATCTATTGAGTGAGTGCCATTAGTACATATGTAAGCAGTTTATGAATGAAAAAACAATGTTTTGGTGCATATTAAATTTTAATAACATAACATTACCAGATTGATGGGATTTGTAGGTTTCTTACGTCACAGTTTAGAATATCTTCCAATTGGCAAATGGACGACATCTGAATGGATACTACTGGTATGGCATTGTTATATCCGGAGCAAATGCTATTTCTAGATCAGCAACACTGATACAGTAATAAACAGTCAGTGAGAGAATTATCATTTAGAAACGAAGAATGTTTTGTATTGAGGCAGCATCATAAATGCATATAATTGTTTTGTATTAATAAGTTCCATGTTACAACTTAAGTGTAGAACCACTGCAGTTGTCATTCTTGGCTGTCTCTCACTTCAAAGGAGAGAATTACAGAAAATAAAACTATTACAGTGATTCATATCAATAAACATAGAGCCATTTAAACGATGATATTTGACAATTTTGCAAAGGTGTTACACATTCATAATTACCATTGGATTTGAGAGATATTTTATACATGAACACAACAAATTTAATATCAAGTCCAGCCACCGTTGCTGTCTATGACTTCCTGCAGTCGATGTGGTACAGAAACAACATGATTATATACCAACTGTTGATTCCTCCTTCGCACCTCCGACTCACTAAATTTGTGTTGTAGAAGCTGGTCCGTTGTTCGTTCCTTCTCTGGTTCCCACACATTTACAATATTGGCCCATATATTCTCAATAGAATTCATATCATAACCCTTACTTGGCCAATCCAGACTATCGGTATTTCTTTGCTCAGAGAACCAGCTTGTGACGATCCGTGCTCTGTGAATTGGGAATCTGTCTTGCATAAAAATGATTTGCTCAGGAAATGGCAGAGTATATACACGCACAAAAGGAAGCATAACCTCTTCGAAAATTTCTATATACTGTTCTGCAGTAAACCTCCCTTCTATTTTGGTGAACTCTCCTACACCATACAGAGGAATCCATTCCCACATGTTACAGGTGACATGACCGCTACGTGCTTCCTCACAGATGTGCTCTTGAGTATATCGAGTAAATGTCCACACTTCTGCTCCCCCGCTGCCGATACCGGGAACGCAGACCCGGGCAGTGGGGCTGGATCTGCTACTGCCCATTCGAGATGTTCTGGACCTCTGTCTAATCCACTTTTCATAAACTTCTGCAACATTCGTGACCTTTTCCCAAATTTTCAATCTGTTGAACACCACCGCTCCTCCTCTAAACCTCCTCTTCTTTTCCTCACTGAAACTCAGGTGTCTGGGACGACTGACAGCAACTCCTTCTCTGTACCCTCTTACTTTCTCTATACTCAATTTCACTCCAAAGATAGATGTTGCATATATGTACGCAATGACCTAACTTGTTCTCGTATTTCCTAACTCGAATCTTTTGAATTCTACACCCTCTGGCTATGGCTTACACGCTAATCTCAAACTAAATACATCTGCGCCGTTTACTTTTTTCCTAAGTCTACTGACTATCTCAAATTCTTTGACTACCTCACTTCTAAATTGGAATACATTCTTTCCGCTCTCTCTTTTGCTGAAATCTCCATTTTAGGAGATTTCAATGTTCACCACCATCACCTTTGGCTTTCCTCCCATTTCACTGACATCCCTGGTGAACTAGCTTACAACTTTTCATCCTAAATGACCTGGAGCAGATTGTACACCACCTACTCGTATCCCGATCGCCTTCGAGATAGTCCCAACATTCTGGATTTATTTCTTACCTCTCATCCTTCTTCCTACTGTGTGAAACTTTTATCTCCGTTGGGCTCTCCGATCACAATCTTATCTGTTTCCTGTCCTATCGTTCCAATTCGGCATTTGGATCCTCTCAAGAGGAGGCGCCTTGGGCACTTCGGCGCCGCTAATTGGGAGGCCCTTAGGCAGTACTTCTCTGATTTCCATTAGAATGATTACTGCTTTCGTGGCCGGTTCCCTTCTGGGTGTGCAGAGCGCATCACAGAGGTGATTTTTTTCGGGCATGGAGGCGTACATTCCATATTCTATTCCTACTACTAATGCAAAAAAAAACTTGGTTTAACTTCACTTGTTCTAATGCTATCCGCAACAGAGAGAAGGCTTTCAGAAGGTACCCTCGCCATTAAACTCCTGACTCTCACTCGGCTTATATTTCTGCCCGGAATCGTGCAAAATCTGTTCGTCCACTCGCCAATTCCTTCATCCGACAAAAATGTGAAAATCTATCCAATTCTAATTCTTCTCGCTCTTCCTGGCATCTAGCTAAGAACCTCTTGAACAACTTCACTTCCTCATCTTTCCCTCCTCTTTTCCATTCCGACGGCTCAGTTGCCGTCTCTTCTTCTGACAAAGCTGAACTCTTCGCTCAAACTTTCGCTTACAATTCAACCCTGGACGATTCTGGTGCTGCTCTTCCATCTCCTCCCTCCGTCTTTAATATGTCTAAAATTAGAATCTCTTCTAAAGATGTTTTTCCTGCCTTCTCTGAGCTCAACTCTAGGAAGGCGTATGGTCCTGATGGTGTTCCTCCTGTTGTTCTTAAGAACTGTGCTTCTGTGCTGACACCCTGCCTAGACAAACTCTTTCGTCTTTGTTTCTCATCTGGTACTTTTCCTCCTGCTGGAAGTTTGCTTTCACTCAACCTTTCACAAAGAAGAGTGACCGCTCTCAACCCTCCAACTACCGTTCAACTGCTTTGATTTCTTGCCTTTCTGAAGTTTTTGAATTTATCCTTAATAGGAAGATTCTTAAACACCTTTCTTCTCACAATCTTCTTTCAGAGCGTCAGTGTTGATTCCGCAAGGGACGTCCTACTGACGATTTTCTTGCATATCTCTCTGACTCTTGGTCATCCTCCTTTCGGGATTTCGGTGAAACTTTTGCTATTGCGCTATACATATCGAAAGCTTTTGATAGAGTGTGGCACAAATCTTTAATTTCGAAACTGCCCTGCTTCGGTTTCTATCCTTCTCTGTGCCTTCATCTCTAATTTCCTTTCTGTCCGATCTATAGCTGCAGTTGCAGATGACCACTGTTCTTCTCCTGAGCTATTAACAATGGTGTTCCTCAGGGTTCTGTCTGTCACCCACTCTTTTCCTTTTATTTATTAATGATTTTTTAATTCGCACTTCCTCTCCTATTCACTCCTATGCTGATGATTCCACTCTTCACTTCTCCACCCGCTTCCAAAGCGTCCCTCACAGCAGTCGCTTCATGATTCGCGTAGGAGACGGCTATGGGTCACCTGACCTCTGATCTTTCTGCTGTATCTGATTGGGGCAGAGAAAACCTTGTGGCTTTCAATGCCTCATAACTCAGTTCCTCCATCTGCCTCCTTATCACAATCTTCCACACGACTATCCCCTTACCTTCATCAACACAGAATTCAATCCTCCCTCTTCTATTAACATTCTTGGTATTTCCTTTTCTCATGATCTTCCTGGAAAGATCACATCTACTCTTTTTCCAAAACAGTTTCTAAGAGGTTAGGTGTGCTGTACCGCCTCCGCAATTTCTTCACCCCCACTCTATACTGGGGTTTTGTTCTGGCGTATGCTTCTCATGTGTTGGGTGGTTCAACCCACACAGCCATACTTGACCAGCTGGAATCAAAGGATTTCCTTATCGTCAATTACCTTCCTCTTACCCACTGACTGTTTTCAATCCCTTTCTCTTCG
The DNA here is from genome assembly GCA_023014485.1 of Bathynomus jamesi. Lineage (NCBI taxonomy): Eukaryota > Metazoa > Arthropoda > Malacostraca > Isopoda > Cirolanidae > Bathynomus > Bathynomus jamesi. Next base: position 224,735 of record JAJOZX010004227.1, on the reverse strand, counting down.
CCGCATTGTTGCCTCACTCTCTTTTTACTACCGCTATTATAACGGACATTGCTCTTGTGAACACTAACTGCATGTCTCCTCCTTTAAGGAGAGCACGTAGTACCAGACTTTCTACACTTTCTCATTCCTTTTCTGTCCAATTCTTCAACGCAAGAATTAATTGGTATTTTCAACCTTTCATCTACTCTACCTGTCAACTCTGGAACAATCTTCCTCAATCCATCTTTCCTCCTGTCTGTGACCTACCATCTTTCAAACGCAGAGTGCATAGGCATCTCGAATACCCCGGACCTTGATTTTGGCTCTCTTCTTCTTCTATTGGGTGGCGCTTTTGCGGGCATTCGCTCTTGGCCCGTCCTTCCTGCATAAAAAAATAATATTAACAAATTCTAACTGGCCCACGATTGTGATCCAACCTTTTCAATTGGCCCTCCGATTGAAATAATTGCCGACCCCTGTTATAAAGCCACATAATTCAATAATAATTTTAAAACCTTTAAAGAATTAAAGAAGATTAAAAATAGATTAAAAAAATGAATGCTATCTTTTGATGGTCAGGGTAATCGCAGAACTGTAGTCGTTTTAGTGTAGCTGATAAGGGACCAAAGTGGGATGAATTGTGCATTTTTATGTAGAAGTATGCAATTTTGTGTGTTGCTTCTACGACCCTTTCTGAGCAATTCTGATATAGAACCCAACTCATAGCGCCTTCTGGTGGCAGTGAAGTCCGTTGTCTTACGCACCCTTGAAGCGAATCCAAATATGAAGAACCTATTTAGTTTTCACTCTTTGTTACATTATACCAAAGATTCAGTGTTTTGCATGCTCCTGTTAAAATGCAATATCCATTAAGGAAACAAATTTCGACTGACATTTTTTATTCTGTTAATGGGGAAGGTGACTGTATGGAAGGGGGGCTATACATTCCAGCAATCTATGAATGCCCTTATATTTATTTGTTTGTATATGCTCTTTGGCTCGAATTTTTTATGTTTACGTACTGCAAATTCGTACCCAAAATACAATAAGGAAAAAAACTCGTATGAAATTGTGAGCATTTATTGAAGAGTAAATTCACGCAACACATACAACAATATACTGTACAATCAATTGAATAAGTATACGAGTATTAGACAGAACGTGAAAACTGACAAATAATAAGCAATGCTCAACATGTTTACCTAAACTTGCAAAAATGTAAACTTAGTTTTAAATCTTTAAAAGTAGAAAACAATATTTTACAAAAAAGGTAGCAATAGTGAGGAACCTATTCATCGTAACAATTTTCTCCACAAGAACAAAGAGCAGTGCATTTCAGATTAGCTTTTACACATTTACATCACAGGAAATTTAGGGTTCTGCCAGAAACTTTTTTTATAATTCACCCAGAGTTGCTGTCCGTAAATACTACTGCAGAAAGTACGAAAGAGTGTTTGTAACAATAACATTCCAAATTGTACATTGTTTATTTTAATCATAAAAATAATTAGGATTAATTATGGAGTTATTTATAATTTTTTATATGTTTATTGTTTTTTTCATGAATTTTTACATTAATAATATCTGTTTGACAAAATCTCGCAAATCTTCATTTTATTACTGGAAAAAACTCATAATTTCTCAAATGTCGTTTCTTTTTTCTGTATTTCATATCCGTTTTATTAAAAGAAAATTAATTAAATCCTTTTTGGTTTTAATTTTGTCTTAATTGAATGTGTTTTTCAATAAGAAATCTTAAAATTATTAGTTCAAGATTTTTTATTCTTTTTTAAAAATCTCATTCTATCTGCAACAGGGGTGTCCAACCTTTTTTCATGAAGGGCCATATTTCAATTAATGACCCACACCAAGGGCCAGTGTGCAAATTTTAGATAAAATTTTATTTTAAAATTAAACTTTATTGAAATAAAATATGACGCGAGATAATGAATTTTCAGTATCCGCCAGCCGGGCCTGATACAAATCTTTGGCGGGCCGGACTCTGCGCTGGCCATGTGTTAGACAAGTCCGATTTACAGCATACACTACGTATTGTTTTCCATTGGCTTCCAATAACTTTTCTTTCGTAATTATGTATCATACAAATTTCATTCTTATTACAGAATTGTACCACATTCTATTTATATTGAAAAACTTTCCATATTCTTTAATATTCTTCAATTTTCTTAAGACTTTTAAGAGGGATTTTTAACACAGAAATAATATAATTTAAACCGCATTATTGCAACAATTTATATAATTTATAATAAACATTTAAAGACCTTTTTTCATTAAAAAAATTTCACTTTTATATAAGCATTTCCTAATTGGTCATCATAGTCTAAAATTTCTCTATAATTTTTGTTTATTGCATCATGAATTCCTCCTCTATATTCATTCATTATTTTTCTTTTAAATACTCGTATTCATTAGGTGCATAAGTATGCTTTCTTTCCATTCGTTTCCATTACTTGTTAAAATAATAATGTATTCCATATGGCATCATTCCACAATAACTACACACTTCATATCCATCATAAATTTTTAGTCTTTCTTTATATTTATTAGAGGAAAAAATCATAATTATTCAATTATTAATAGAATGAGTGATTGAGCTCGAGAGCTTTTAAAGTCGGAAAGTTAAAGAAAACGCTTTCAAGGTCAGGAGAGAAAACGTAGTCAATATTAAGGGATTATTTACAAGTTATCAAAGTTTCACATTCATTGAATTATTTTTTATCAATAATTCATCAACTTTTACTTCTAATTCTTTTATTTTCTCTTTTAATTTATCGTTTTCATACTTAAGCTTATCATTATCATTAACTCTTTTTGTAATAGATGGAAGTACTTCGGAAGTAATCCCTCGAGTAAATTTTTTAGCTTCTTTCATTTTGCTTTTAAGTACAAAAGAATAAAAACCAGATTAATTAATATAGATGGTAGGTTTTTTGGAAATCAATATTATTAAATTTGGAACCCTTCAATTTGAGGGATCCCAAACAACTTACTCAACTTTATTATACTTTTCATATACGTGATTTCTTATAGCTTAATCTCTTTGAAACATATTCCAAAATACTAAAAATATTTTTCCCTTTAAACCAGGGGTGTCCAACCTTTTTTCATGAAGGGGTATATTTCAATTAATCACCCACATCGAGGGCCAATGTGCAGATTTTAGATAAAATTTGAATTTAAAATTAAGTTTTATTGAAATAAAATATAACATTAAATAATGAATTTTCAATATCCGCCAGCCGGGCCTAATACAAATCTTTGGCGGGTTGGACTCTGACCCGCGGGGCCGTATGTTGGACAAGCCTCCTTTAAACCATATTTCTTCGTTGATTTTTATAACATTTATTTTAATATTATTATATTAAAAATTTTCATATATTTCAAATATTATGTTTTATTATAAGATAAAATTATAATAAATCAATTGTTAAATACTTCAGTTGTTTCTTCGGATTTTACACTGGTAGGTAAAACGGGAGGTTGAGCATACCAATGACAAATTTTATACCATCGAATGAATATATTAAGATATCTCCTTCAGACTTATAGGATATAATATCTGAGGAGTAGTGAGACGTGTCCTATTAATTATAGATGCTCTCTTATTGGAGAGTAGTGCTTAAAACGAATGCTGGACAAATGAGGGATTTTCAATACAGGAGTAACGGGATTTTTTTTTGTAATCTTCCCAACGAATTAGCCGTGATCCATGGCTGCTCTAAGACCCCAGTTTTACGTACTATTCAACGTTATTCCCCGAAAAACCCATTACTATTTATTTATTATCATTAGTTTGAATTGTCCTGTTTTGACATCATTTACATCATTATACAACATTTTATATATATATATATATATATATATATATATATATATATATATATATATATATATATATATATATATATATATATTACTTTTATAGTTATTAAAGTATCTCATATTCATTCATATATTCACTAAAACTAAATATTATTAATTAAATATTATTAATAATATTATTATCAATAGTTTTATGAAACAGAGATGGTATAGGATGTATCGTGAAATTATTGTGAAATTATGAAATTATGTGACCAGTTATATTTTAATAACATTTAGGTTATGAACGCACCTGTGCTCATTATAAATCGTCTATTTATCTATTCATAATTTATTATCCATTTTGTACAATATCTATTCGTAGATTATATTTATAGTTAATATAGGTATATTTACGGTTATCTTATTAGTTATATCTATACTGATATAAATTTATAGTAATTTCGTTATATTTATAGTTAATAATAATTGTTGTTCTTTATTGTGAATTGTTGTTTTTTCTCGAGTGGGATGGTCCTTTATAGTCTAATTTTGGTGGTCGACTGTACGAGAGGTTGCTCGAAAGTTCACTTTTTTAAATAGTCGAGGAACCCAAAAGATATCTCAATATTCTAGATTTAAGTACAGACGTAGACCTAATTGATAATATCTCCGAAGGAGACTATTACTCGACCAGTGATCGAAGGCAAATAACATTTGAAATTAAAATTACTGTTCATAATTCGGAGAGCCTGGAATACGTTTTGGATTTTAAAAAGAGTTCAATTTCGTGACATGAAACTGCAACTTTCGACCCATAATTAGGAACATAACATTATATAATTTCTCAGTACGACCCCATCTTGAATACTGCGTTCGGGTTTGGTCCCCTTACTTACGACAGGGCATAGACAGAATGGAGAGAGTGCAGCGACAGGCCACTAAGATGATTCATAGATTTAGAAACAAATCATACGCTGCCCGTTTAGAAACGTTTAAATTTATTTTCACTTGTGTAAAGATGTATTCGAGGGGATTTAATCCAAGTGTTTAAAATGATTAAAGATTTTGATAATGTCGACGCCGAAAAATATTTCACCATCAGAAATGCAGCTAGAACTCGCAGTAATATGGTCTGAAATTAGTGGGTAAACATTTTAATTCTAATGAAGCTAAACATTTTTACTTCAATCGTTAGTTCCCAGCCAACGTAGTTCAAAGTAATTCGGTTGAGTTCTTTAAAACGAGACTAGATGCTTATCTTGCCTTAAACACTCAGTTAGAAACATTTGTTAGCGCATTTGTTATCAGCGTAATCAAAGTACTGTAAAACCAAAACATAAGAATCACTCACATTTATCAAAAGGAGAAAAAATTTGTTGTCCAGTGTAATCTTCCTTCAAGTCCTTTTGGAATTCATCTTTTTACCTAATTATACCTAATTACATAATTCTAATTACATAATTACATAATTATACGCATGACCAATAACAAACCGTGTTAATTCCCGTAGATATAAAATAAATTTTGAGTTTAAATTTTAGCAAAAACACTTCTTCCTCGTTAGATATTTTGGAAACTCTATATATTAATTAAAACCCTTCAGCCTTCTGTCAATAAAGATTAATCCTCATTTCCGTTGCTAATAAATTAAACAACTAACCAATCTCTATACATTTAATTAAATCTTCCCAAACTCGACTTTATCCTATTTTATATATATATACGACTATATGTAGTATGTATGTATATATACACCGTCTGGCAAAAAAAAGGGTTCATTCTAAAAACATCTATGGAATCAACATTTTTCAAACAATTAGTATGAAACTTATACACGTAAAAGATACATAAAACATCTACCTGTAAACCAAATTTCAGTTCGAAGCTATCAAAAATAACGATTTATTAAATATTTCTCTAATAATACTACAACTGATGCTCGACAAACTAATCAAGAATCCTTTATTTCCATTTTCACTTTGGTAAATTCTAATATGCGATTTTTTTTGCAGGGTTATAAAATATAGTGAATATGCCATTTTCAGAGGAAGATAAGATTATAATTAAGCACTATAGACTAGAAAAGGGATATGGACGAACGAAACTACTCTCCGAATTCCCCAATCAGATGTCATTTCTCAGCTAGTGTCATGGTGTCAGTTGGCATATCAAAATTAGAAAAACATCCATTCATTTTATTGAGCCTGGTATGAGTGTCAATGCTTGCTAAGTACTATCGAAATGCTGTGCTACGAAACATGCTTCCTGAAATGTAAAATCTGGCCAACGGTGGTTATTATCTTTTTCAGCAAGACGGAGCAACGTCCTATACAGCAATAGCAACTGTGGAATACTTAAAAAATAATGTCCCAGAATTACTTGAACCCCAAAATTGGCCACCTAACAGTCCTGACTTGAACCCTCTTGACTCTGGAATCTGGGAAAATTTGGTACAGAGAGTTTACAGAAGCAGGGTGAGAAATGTTGATCACTTGCGTCAGCTTCTTGTGGAGAAGTGGGAAGAGATACCACAGGAGCAGATCAATCGGACCATTGATGAATTTCGTCCAAGATTGAAGAAAATTGTTGAAACAGAAGGGAAACACATTGAACAATTTTTTTAATAGGAATTCCAAAAGAGTAAACTGTTAATTTGATTTCTTTTGTAAACTTAGGATTTAAGTTCTGTTTCGAAATTCAAAATCCTTTTTTTATTTTCATGGTTTTTTAATGGAGGCATCTCCTATATTTTATAAATCTTATGATGTATTTTATAACTAAAATGAGAATAAAAATTTCATTACCAAAGTTTTACCGCCTTTGTGGACTTCCAGAATTCAAAACTGGAGCGATGTTCACCAACAAAATTTGTTGAACAAAAACAATCCTCACTAAATCATTAATTTTGAATATAAGAAACTGAAAATTGGTGTACATATACACTGTTTACATAGTTTTGCTCTGTATAAGTTTTATTATGATTGGTTAATAAATGTTAATTTCATGGCTGTTTTTAGAGTGAATCTTTTTTTTGCCAGACGGTGTATATATATATATATATATATTTTTTTTTTTATTGGGGTTGTTTAACCTCCTTCGCAACATCTAAGGTCATATGACGGAGGGGACCTACAGTTTTACGTGGATCCGAACCACGGGTTGCTACATAAACTGGGCACGGAGGACGGTCTCCCATCCAACTACTACCCAGACCCAATGTCGCTTAACTTCGCTGATCTTTGGGAAGCGGTTTTACGACATTGGCCATTGGCCATGAATCCATCAAATAAAACGTTAAAACTAACGAAAATATTATGACTTAACCTAACCAATTGACGATTGGTTAGATTAAGTCGTAGGGCTATATCGTAGCCAATGTCGTAACACCTCTTCCCGGAGATCAGCGAAGTTAAGCGACATTGGGTCTGGGTAGTAGTTTGATGGGAGACCGTCCTCCACGCCCAGATTATGTAGCGGCCCGTGGTTCGGATCCCACATAAAACTGTAAGTCCCCTCCGTCATATGACCTTAGATGTTGCGAAGGAGGTTAAACAACCTCAATAAATCAAAGGTTAAGTCGTAACAGTTTCGTTAGTTTTAACGTTTTATTTGATTAGGTATACGCGGACAAAGTTGTTGAAGAACGCAAACTACACAAGGATAATGTAGGGAAACGTAAACTACGCTAGCATAATGTAGGGAAACGTAAACTACGCTAGGATAATGTAGGGGAACGTAAACTACACTAGGCACCACAGGGGGACGTAAACTACACTAGGCACAACAAGGGGACGTAAACTACACTTGCTCCATTTTTTTTATCTTTTAAATTGTGTCAAACGAACGGTAAACTTTTGATAACTATCCTCTGCATGGTACGAAAGATAAAGACGAATATAATTGAAATATTTCTCTGTACAGTGTCCTATACAGTTGTTCGCCTATTTATTTTTAATTGTCCACTGATTTCGCCTTTCTTAATTACGTTTACTGTCTGACTTTATCTCTTCCTTTGTCGTACACCGACCGAGAATTTCTATTTCCTAAACGTTTGTATTGTCGTAAAATATAATTTTACTTTTATTTGTTTGTATTTATTTATATTTATATTTTATATATCCCTTTTATATATTCTCTCTTTAGGCACACACACACACACACACACACACACACACACACACACTCACACACATTATATATATATATATATATATATATATATATACACATATATATATATATATACACCTTGTTGTTGTTTCGTGCGTTGGTCTCTCTTCACACGGAGGTCAAACTGGTGGCCCTGCCTCTAGGTCTGGCTTGGTGGAGGAGCGAGGATATATATATATATATACAGTATATATATATGAAAATTATTTCACGAAAGTAACACGTGAAAAATATTTATGATGAATAAAACCACGAAGGAAAGGAAACACAAAATGGTGCTCAAGCGCTTTCGTCTAATGACATCCTCAGGAACACTGTGTTCCTGAGGATGTCATTAGACGAAAGCGCTTGAGCACCATTTTGTGTTTCCTTTCCTTCGTGGTTTTATTCATCATATATATATATATATATATATATATATTATATTATATGCGCCTCGGTGGTGTAGTGGTTTGCGTCGCTGACTACGAGTCCATCGGCCCCAAGATCGAGACCCGGTCACAGCAGGCGGCGCGCAGCAAAACCCAGCTGTTCATCTTTCCACACAATAAGGAAAGTGGTTCGTTGATAAATGGGTACCCTGGGTAGCCTATTGGTTAAGATGCTGGGCTGCTGGTGGGGCGTGGTTCGAATTTCACGTTAAACTGCAGGTCTTAGGTGGAGAGAAAAGCTTGACCTTCGTCAGAATGAACAATTCAGACAGAAGCAAACCAAAGGTACTAAAGGTATATAAACATACATATGTGCATATATACAACATACGTACATACGTATACATACAACGTATGTATACGTATGTATGTATACATACGCATACATACAACATACATGCATACATACATACGATATATGCATATACGAACAATATTGGCATAAACAAATGAAGTACTGATCCCGAACATTGATGTTTTATTAAAAAAGAAAATAACCAATTATAGTCATTGAAGTGTCCTTTGGACTGGCAGATGAACACGCAGCTGGTGGTATAATTCTCTAAATGCAGCAGATTGATGGCATTTCATTCAACGAGCCGCCATACACACACTGATCACTAGAAGGGAAGTCCAAAAACAAATAAAAATTAAATACAACACAACGGAAATCTAGTTTAAAATTTATTAAAATTAATTCTATTTTCAAATAAATATTTGAAAACTTTAAAAATTCATTCTCACTTTAATTTTTTTCGTAATTTTATTCTTGACAGCGAAGCAAAATATAATAAATTTTTTATTTTTTTTATCTCGGCGAATTTCCCTCTCAGGGGTCCAGAGAGGCCCGGGCCACTTCCAGCTTTTAAGGCCCATAGCTAAACCCAATTATTACGTTCACTGCAAAACATTATATTTAAACCTGAAAGTTTCTAAATTTGAGGCCCCCCTTAACTTAGCTTGAGGCCCTTGCTAAATGGCCCTCCTAGCCCCCTCCCCTCCCTCTGATAGGCCCTGTATATATATAATATATATATATATATATATATGGTGTTTCAGGTCGACCCAGAAATATGGAAATTGGCGGAATTTGGTATTTGGTATTTGAAGTTTGTCATAGTAATTCCTACCTACTTGCTACAAATTCCACCAATTTCCATATTTCTACGGTCGACCTGAAACACCATATATATATATATATATATATATATAAAATGCCGTCACCACCAACCTCAAAGGAAAAGCAACGTGTGAACAGGAAAAACGAACATCAAAAAAGAGTGCCAATTTTTTAGGCGCAGCCAACACAATTCACCTGCTAAATACTATCCAGCAATTACAAAACCAGGTGACAAATATAGGAATCCGAGAGCCAGACAGAAGGCACGCACAAAGGCATGCACAAAGGTAAATTCTCGGAGGATCACAAGGCAACGAAACCGGCACCACCATTGGAAAACAAATTGGAACCACCTGTATGCGAAAATGAAAGAAAAAAAATAAAAATAATCCTAGCCAACATAGAGGGCCTTAAATCAAACCATTCCACGAACAAAGTTGTATACCTGAAAGGATTCATGCAAGAAGCCGGAGCCGATTTTGCATGCCTCACGGAAACTCATCTAAAGGACTGCCAGGCGAACTGTGAAAATTGTGAGTCCTGTATTGACAAAAAAGAAATACAAATTGACAACTATAACATCCTCCTAGCCGACAGAACAGTGAGACGTAAAGGAGGATGTGCTATTTACACACGCGAAAGGCACATAGCAGAAATGGCTATAAGTATCTCAAACAACTACGTAGAATGTGTAGCAGCAAAAATTGAAAAATTAAATATGGTACTAATTGTAATGTACAGACCCCCAAACACGCCAACCTCAAAATTTTCAGATTCCATTACAGATGTAAGAAACTTGGTAAAATATCTACATTCTCCAACCCCAATAATTTTCTCTATGGTGATTTTAATTTCCCATTCATGAAATATAAAAGGATAGGAAAAAATATATGTATACACCAGGACAAGGGAGGCACACGAGAAGACCAGGAGCAGGTAAAAATGCTACTAGCTCTAGCTGATGAATTTATGTTAACGCAAGAAATAACAGAAAACAAGAAAAAACAACTTCCTAGATTTGGTATTCATAAACAACAGTAATCTAATTGATAATGTAGAAATATCCCCAACTATGATATCGGACCACAACATCATCGAAATAACAACTAATATAAAGGCAACAGGAAAGGAAAGAACACGCACAACAGAAAGAGGCAAATTCGAAATTTTTAATTTTCACTCCAAAGCTATAAACTGGGAAGATGTGACATCCAGTATGGAATTACTAGATTGGAAAACCATTTTCGAGGCCAAAACAACGGAGGAGTTGCTAATGACGTTAGAGGAGAAGACGTTAGAAATTGTGGAAAAATATGTCCCAAAAATACAACAAAGAGGAAAGAGAAGCAGGTTCGAGAATCAAAAGAGGGCATTGTTTCGAACGAGAAAAAGAGTGACTGCAAAATTAAGTAACTGTAAAGATAAGATAACATCAGAAAAATATTAAATGATAAACTACAAAGTATCGATGACGTCATACAGGAACTAATCGAGAAGCAGACATAAAAAGAAGACGACGACGATATAGAAACGATAAAGGCTAACTCAAAGTACTTCTATAATTTCGCAAAAAGAAAGTCGAAAAACCATGCGACTATCGGACCTTTAAAAAATGAGAACAGTGCTTTATCTGATGATCTAACAGAAGTAGTTGAAGTATTAAGAGCTCAGTACGAATCATCTTTCAGTATCCCAAAAACTGACAAATTGATGTGCGATAGAAAGGCGTTCTTTGAAAAGGAACTACAAGGGGAATGTATAACGGATTTCGACTTTACGACGGATGATATTACACAAGCCATAGGGAAACTAAAAACACACTCAGCGGCAGGACCGGATAAACGGAATGCCACACTGATCAAAAACTGCAAGAATGCAATCGCTGAGCCACTACACTGGATATGGAGACGATCACTAGATATGGGAGAAATCCCGGGCATCCTGAAGAACGCGAACATCGTCCCAATATATAAAGGAGGAGATCGATCCGAGGCCGAAAACTGTAGGCCAGTGTCGCTTACATCTCATCTCACTAAAATATTTGAAAGAATAGTTAGACAGAAAATCTATGACTTTTTGGAAACTCAGAAAAAATTCAATGATAACCAACACGGGTTTCGGTCAGGCAGATCATGCCTATCACAACTAATGGAACACTACAACAACATTATTGATTCACTTGAAAGTAATGAAAACTATGATGTGCTATACACAGACTGCTAAAGCGTTCGACAAGTGTGACCATCGAATCATAATACATAAACTGAAATATATGGGAATAACAGGGAAAGTAGGGAAATGGATATATAATTTTCTTAGTGAGAGGCGGCAAGTCGTTACAGTAGAAGGAGTATCTCCATCAGAATCAGAGGTCCTCAGCTCAGTACCACAAGGAACAGTATTAGCTCCACTACTCTTCATAATCATGCTAACTGACATAGATGAGGACGTTACCAGAGACAGCACAGTAACATCCTTTGCGGATGACACAAAGATCAGTAGAAAAATAAGAAACCCAGAAGATATAGGATCTCGGCAAACCGACATAAACAGAATCTACAAGTGGACGGAAGACAACAATATGAAGTTTAACACCGAGAAATTTCAGCTACTACGGTACGGAAAAAGAGAAGACCTAAAATCCATGGAATATTATACCCCAAATGGACAGGAAATTCAGAGAAATTCTAAAACAAAAGATTTAGGGGTTGTAATGACAGATGATGCGCAATTTGAAACACAAAATAAGATAGCAGTAAACAGAGCAAAGAGAATAACGGAACAGATATTGAGAACCTTTAAACGAAGGGATAGGAATGTAATGATTCCTCTTCTGAAAACCCTGATCATACCCAAATTGGAATACTGCTCGGTCCTGACATGCCCATATAAAAAAGAAGACATTAGACAGCTGGAAGGGATCCAGAGAAGCTTCCCAGCCAAGATCAAGGGGTGAAAAGAACTAAATTACTGGGAAAGGTTACGCGAACTAGACCTATATTAACTGGAAAGGAGAAGAGAGACATACACCATTATTTACACTTGGAAAATAATGGAGAAACTAGTCCCTAATCTTACTCCTCTGAGCCCTATAACTCCCCAAACAACGGTGGAAAGTAGAAACGGTAGACTGTGTCGTATTCCCAAATTGAAGGTGAGACAGGGAGCATCCTTAACCCTGAAAGAAAATAGTTTTGTTGTGAGAGGACCAAAACTGTTTAATCAGCTGCCTAAAGACCTAAGAAACATGAAGGGAGTTGCAGTGGATATCTTCAGAAGAAGACTAGACGCCTGGCTCAGAACAATCCCCGATGAGCCGGGCGTACCTGGCTATGTGAGGTGGAGAGCACAAGAAACCAACTCGCTACTTCACCAGGCCAACTCGAGAGGAGGGGCGACAAACTTGACCTTCGCGAAATGAGTAATCATCGTGCGGAACCTTTGTAAGGTTGTAAGGTAAGGTGTGTCTGTGTATATATATATATTGATGAAATAGTGAAAAAGTGATGAAATATTCTGGTTGTTAACTTTTATTTTGTAGTATCCGAATGGTCAACACCTGCGTCGCCGAGTCAGAGGGCACGGGTTTTAAAAGTAAAGTTCGCATATGTCAAAATGCGTGGATGTGTGTTTATTTAGTGATGTACCGATTCCAAAATTTAGCCGATGTCGATGCCGATTCCAGGAAAACTGCCGATACCGATGCCGATGCTGATTCTTTGCCTATATATGAAAAACTCAATTCCTTCATAAATTTTAATAATTTAATGCGAAAACTTTCAATTTTCATATTTTTACATTTCACGTTTGTTTAAATGCTTTTCCTTAGCTCACTTAGCTTAGAAGTGGGAGGGCGTGTATTACACCGGTCTGCATGAAAATCGATTTCTTTATTTTGAGTTGTGATTCTGAAGCAGTTCGCTGCGCTGATTTAAAAATGCTACCAGTTTTTTTCAATCACCCACAGTTTTAATGTTATTAGGAAACAATTTTGGGGCGTTTTGTAATTTTTTACCTTTTTTATCTTTAATTAATTTCGTTTTTTCATATTTTTCAGATAGATAATTCTAACATTACGTCTTTAAAATTTTAATAATGGCTTCTAGAGGATGTACCCATAGTCCAGACATATTTTGTTATATTTGTGGTCGGTATGTTGTTGTAAAACAAAGGACAAATGTAACGACCTTCATTAAGAGAGCTTATCATGCTTATTTTGGAATTAAATTAGGAGATCAAGACAAAAGTTGGGCTCCACACAAGGTTTGTCTTACGTGTGTTGCGGCACTAAAGAATTGGAGCAAAGGTAAAAAGAAAAGTTTGCCATTTGGGATCCCTATGGTATGGCGCGAGCCTAGAAACCATACCGACGACTGCTAATTCTGTTCCTGCAATGTTAAAGGTTATAATGCAAAGAATAAAGACAGCCTTCAATACCCAAGTCTTCCATCTGCAATAAGGCCGGTACCCCATGGTCCAGAAGTTCCTATTCCCCGCCCACCCGAGAGTCTGGATCAATACAATTCAGATTCTGATTCAGCTCCAAATCCAGACAATGATGATGTTCATGAACAGACAACAGCTGACCGAGATCCTTCTAAACCATTAACCCAAGCTGAACTAAATGACTTAGTCAGGGATTTGAATCTGCCTAAGGACTCTGCAGAACTTTTGGGGTCTAGATTGCAGGAGAACAATTTATTGGCATCCGACACATACTTCGCTTGGTACAGAAATCGTGAGAAAGACTTCGTGCCTTTTTTCGAAGAAGATGGTCCCTTGGTATTTTGCAAGGACATCACAGGATTAGTGTGCAAGCTAGGCATCGAATACCAAACCAGTGACTGGAGGTTGTTTATAGATTCCTCTAAAACCAGTCTAAAAGGAGTGTTACTGCACAACGGTAACAAATATGCATCAATCCCAGTGGCCCATTCTACTCATTTAAAAGAGACCTATGACAACATGAAACTGCTTCTGGAAAAAATTCAGTATCAAAATCACAGATGGATATTGTGTGGGGATCTCAAAGTCCTTTGCATGTTACTTAGGCAGCAATCAGGATACACTAAGATGCCATGTTTCATCTGCGAATGGGATAGTCGAGCACGTGACCAGCACTGGAAGAGGAAAACTTGGCCTCCTAGAGAGAATCTTACCCCAGGATCAAAGAACATTTTACATGAACATCTAGTTGAACCAAATAAAATCCTCCTACCACCCTTGCACATTAAGTTAGGCTTGATGAAGCAGTATGTCAAAGCATTGAATAGAGAAGGTGAGTGTTTCAAGTACATTTGTTCAAAATATCCAAAGATTAGCTACGAGAAAATAAAGGAAGGTGTTTTTATAGGTCTTCAGATTAGAAAGTTATTGACAGACGATCATTTCCTGAACACAATGACTAATAAAGAAAAAGAAGCATGGCTTGATTTCAAAGATGTTGTTGAAAACTTCTTGGGAAAATACAAAAGACAAAATTATGAAAGACTGGTGGAAAATATGCTTAAAACGTTTTGCGTCTTAGGCTGCAACATGAGCCTGAAAGTTCACTTCATATTTTCGCATCTTGACCGTTTTCCCGAAAATCTCGGAGATGTCAGTGAGGAGCAAGGGGAACGATTTCACGAAGACATCAAAACCATGGAAAGAAGATATTAAAGAAGATGGCGTACAAATATGATGGCGGATTACTGCTGGTGTCTGCAACGAGATCAGCCTAACGCACAGCATAAGAAAACATCAAAGAAGCACCGGTTTAGTCGTCATTAGTCAGATCTACCTTCCTAGTCTTAAGTCTTTGGAATAAGTCCTGAAATGTTTGCAAGTAAAGAAGGTAAATATATTTTGTTTCTTTCAGTTATTTTTTTATTCTTTCATAAACAAGAGCTAGGAGCTATTTAATTCTGTTTTAATTAGGTTTTACTCTATCACCTAAAGATTTCGTGCTACAAGGGGTGTTGTAATACCTCATCTGTCCCCAAATGTTAACCACCCATTGATGGGAGGGGAGAGAGTATTTTGCTGGGAACGGGACTGGTTGTTATATATATTTACCCTATATTATTATGTAAGCGTTACTGTAGTCTATAACAACAAAATTTATGGTTTAGCATGTGCAATCCAATGTTGGTCTCGATAAGATGGTTCACATTTGGGGATAAATGGGGGATTTATGACACACCCTGTAGTAAGAAAACCATACGTGATAGAGAAAAACTAACTATATTTTTGAGATCAGCGCACTCAAATTATATAGAATCACCAACTAGTTTGTAAAAATCGATCGACAAGTTTTCAAATGTGTACTGGTGTTATCATTGAAAAGGATGACTCCCGCGTCAGCGGTCTTGATTTGGCATTTTTTTCTACTAATCTGAATTTGGCAATAAATTTCCCACTGACAAATGGACTTTGCTAGTAAAATGAATCTCAGTGAGGCATTAACCCGTTTCTTGTTTGGACGCCATTTTGTTACTACTACTAGTACGCTTGCGAAATATGTCATGTGCAGTTCCTGTGCATGAAAGATTGCCAGGCCTCAGAACACCTGGAATAACTTCCCTTAAACTGAAATATGATTGAAGCTCGAATTTCAGCTCCCTTATTCTTTGAAACCCCTTCGCAAACACTGTTTCACAAGGCGTTTGCAAATAATAAACGTAAAGGCTCGTATTTTCGTTGTAAAGAAATGAACTGAGTTAAACTGAATGTGCAATTAAATCCAAATGAAACTCATCCCTAATCATTGCACTCACAATATACAACCCCTCTCCTTCACCCTATACCAGTGGTTCTTAACCCCTGGGTCGCGACCCAAAATTGGGCTGTCAAGCCATTTTAATTAGGTCATTAAATTGTCATTTATCATTTATTTATGTTATCCCTAATCATTTTACCATCAATTATTTATTTTATTATCTATTACAAGTGAACTGTTTAAAGGCATGGGTCGCCGAGAACCAGAATTTGGGTCGCAGCCTAAAAAGGTTAAGAACCACTACCCTACGTAATAGAACTCCAAAATATATTAGAAAACCATCAAAAAGTGTGAATGACAGAATTTGGCCATATAAATTTTATATTGTAATTAAGTGCTTTCGCAAACTATAAAAATTATAATGGCGTATTAAATGTTAACATATGCTTTACTCTTGAGCACTCCACAACCAGATAAACAAAGAATCCCACATACTGAAACCAACAAACACAGAAGCAAATACACGAAAGAAAGCAAATACAGACACACACACGCACGCACACACACACACACAAAGCAAATATAGACACACAAACACACACACACAAAGCAAATACAGACACACACACACACACAAAGCAAATATAGACACACACACACACACACACACAAAGCAAATATAGACACACACACACACACACGCACAAAGCAAATATAGACACACACACACACACACCACACACACACACACACACACACACAAAGCAAATACAGACACATACACAAAGCAAATGCAGACACACACACACACACCAAATACAGACACACACACACACACACACACACACAGCAAATACAGACACACACACACACACAAAGCAAATACAGAGAGACACAAAGCAAATACAGAGACACACACACACACACACACACACACAAAGCAAATACAGACACATGCGCACATACACAAAGCAAATACAGACACACACACACACACACACACACAAAGCAAATACAAACACACACACACACAAAGCAAATACAAACACACACACACACACACACACTGTATAAACAAAAAAATTACCAAACGCAAAGAAGGATACAAAAAAGGAGTCTCATAAAATCAGACATAAAAAAGCTTAAATTCCCCAAAATAAATCCCATTCGATTTTAATAATAATTTTCTAAATTACTTCATTGTACGAGATCATGATAGGTGCCAAAACAGGAATGGGAAACGAAATATTTGATGCCTTTCGGGAAAGTTAACGACGACGTTGACTTCGTATAAATGAATAAATAATTCTTATCAACTTTTGGTTGGTTCGCAATAACGTATAAAAAATAGCTAAATTATCTTACATTCGGAACAATAAAACCTCAAATACTGAAGATGTAACTCATAGATATTACATCCCGAGAAAATGTAAATATTTTTAAATGAACCTTTTTACAGGATAAAAAAACAGAAGCGCAACTGTAATTTAAAATATCGAACTGTACACTCCTTTGTATAAGATTATTATTATTAATGGAGAATTGTCTTTTAGAAAGTAACGTAACAATTTTATACAGTTACAACAATAAATCCGGAGCCGCGGCAAGAATTTAATTAAAATTCAAGTCTCTGTTTCTTTCTTTTTGACAAAATCAAATATAATTTTTACTCATTCATACTGAGAAAAGGTATATTTAAAAAAAAATGGATTACCTGAAGATCATGGCCCCCAGCCTCAATTACCAAATGATATCTTCGTTAAAACTAACGAAAATATCACGCCTTAACCTAACCAATCATCAAGGGCGTACAGTTGACCTAACCAATCATCAAGGGCGTACAGTTGACCTAACCAATCATCAAGGACGTACAGTTGACCTAACCGGGCATTCAATTTAATTTATTATTATATTTGGTACTGTAAAGCGAAAACAAGAATACATTGGGGGCATTGATCTTCAGGTGAAGGTGATCCAAAAAAATCACTCCATTCTCTTATTGCGTTCATATTTGTTATATTTCCTAATACAATAAGTAATATTGAAATATTACATTTTAATGTAAGTTACCTTCGGTTCTCTTTTTGAAGCTTTTGGAAAAATAAGAATTAATGTAAACGAATAAAAGTAAGGTTTGCCCCATTATATTTCTTCAACAAGTTTCATCAATGAATGAAATTTTTTCTACTTGAGTTACGCAAATTTTGTCGGAAACATGGATTCAACCAAAATAAGTATGGGCTTTACAATATATATATATATATGGTGGTGTAGTGGTTAGCGTCGCTGACTACGAATCCATCGGCCCCGGAATCAAGTCTCAGCGACGGCAGTCGACGCGCAGCAAAACCCAGCTGTTCATCCTTTCACACTAAAAAAAATTGGTTGGTAGATAAATGGGTACCCTGGTTAGCCTAATGGTTAAGACGCTGGGCTGCTGGTGGGACGTGGTTTGGATTCCGCGTCAAACTGTACGTCTAAGGTTGGAGGTAACAAGCTCGACCTTCGTCAGAATGAACAATCCGGGCGGAAGCAAAACCAAGGTTATATATTGAGGAATAAAAGGACGAGATGATACATGTTTATTGACAGACGTTTCGGAAAAATTCAGTTTCCATTATCAGTGTTAAAAGTGTTAAAACAAATGCAAAAAAGTTAATAAATATGATGAACAAAAATGTATACAACAATATATTCATGTAAATATATGATATCACTAATGTATTTCTATATTAAATATTTAAAAATAAAAAGTATATTAATTATAGGAGGGTGAAACAACAGTGCCCTAAGAACAAACCCTTCCGTTAAGTCATTATTATTATTATTATTATTATATATATATATATATATATATATATATATATATATATATATATATATATATATATATATATATATATATATATATATATATACTCAGAATGGTCCCCTGAGAAACTTATATGTTAAACACAGACCGTGCATGGAACAAGGAACTCTTCTGGGAAAATTAAATCCACTATAGTCCGAATAAGTAATGGTAAATGACAAATACCATAGAGAGACCCGTTGCCCGCGTCGGGCTAGCATCATGAAAAAGAAAAACTATGGTATTTGTCATTCATCATTACTTATTCAGACTATAGTGGATTTAATTTTCCCAGAAGAGTTCCTTGTTCCATGCACGGTCTGTGTTTAACATATATATATATATATATATGATACACACAGACAGTGCATGGAACAAGGAACTCTTCTGGGATAATTATATATATATATATATATATATATATATATATATATCGTAAAAACGACGCTTGTATAGGAGATATTCCGCGCAAGACGAGAGAGAGAGAACGAAACAAATGAAAAAATGAGGTAACCACCTGGGAATCGAACCCGGGATCTTCCGATTGCCGGTCAGACGCGATACCATTACACCATGGGCCTCACTCTTCCAAATGCCGTAATTCTTCTACATACTCGCAGAAACCAATGCCCCAAGGGGGCACCTCCCGCATGCCGTAA
>JAJOZX010004227.1:167500-202500 GCA_023014485.1 Bathynomus jamesi | reverse complement strand
TCCGCACTCCCTCATTCCCTTTCCCCACCCACCAATCTCGCGTATATTAAATTATTATGTAACAATACTAATAAAGCTGTTTGTAGAGTCTGTGTGCAGCCTTAAACCTTTACTAACTTACGAATCTACACGATTATATACAGGGTGTTTCAGGAGGAAAGGTCAATACTTCGGGAGGTGATAGTATCGGTCATTGTGAGAAAAAAAGTTCATATGAACATGTGTCTAATTCTGAATGGTTATGGAGATAGAGCTGTTTGAATCTACAAATACAAAAGCATTGTTAATGGTAATTAAGAAAGAGAAACCAATTACTGTTTCTAACATTTAATGTTTAAACATTGGCATTTTGAATGGTATCACATACAGAAATGACAAATTTGTTACAGTTTACAATATGTTTTCGAAAATCCCACCGTCATCCTCAATGCACTTTGCAACTCGTGTGCGAAGATCGCGTGTTGTTCTTCTGAGTTGATCTTGACGTTCCTTTATGCGGGCAGTAGCATCCAAAATGCGCGCGAGCAATTGGTCTCGTGTATCCACCTTTCTTTTGTAAACTTGACTTTTCATCCACCCCCACAAACAATAATCTAACAGAGAGAGGTCTGGAGACTTTGGTGGCCATTGAATGGGACCACCGCGGCCGATCCATCGACCATGGAAAGTTTGATTTAGGTATTGCATCACCAGACGGGTAGAATGTGAAGGAGCTCCGTCATGCTGAAAGTACATACCAGCGCGTGTAGCCAAAGGAACATCCTCCAATAGTCCTGGCAATTCATTTTGCAGAAATTCTAGGTAACTTTGTCCTGTAAGACGATTCTCTAAAGTAACAGTGCCAATCAGCTGATCATCGATGATACCGCACCACACATTGGCAGAGAAGTGATGTTGAAAATTTGTTTCCACAGTGGCATTTGGATTTTCGTCTGACCACCGATGAGAGTTACGAGTGTTGTTGATACCGTCATCGGCGATTAGCATTTACCCAATGACAAAATTCCAGTCGCATGGCAGCGTCTCCTGGTTGAAGGTGTTGTACACGCTGTACATGATATGGATGCAAGCCTTCCTCACGTAATGTTCGCCATACTCTTGTGTGTGGTACACCGAGACGTGTAGAAATTCTTCGTGAGCTAGTAGTTGGACTACGCTCTACCAACTGAAGAATGTTTTCCACTTCATCCACATCTTGTTGACCTTCACGTTCAGATGAAACATGAGCGCTGGGAAGTGTACCAATCTCACGCAATGTGTTGAAAACCCTGGTAAACACTCTTCGATCCGGAATTCTGCGGTTCGGAAATCGTCGACGGTATTCTGCGACAGCAGCTGTTGCACTTCCATCGCAAAAACCGTAGACATACACCATATCTGCATATTCGGCATGTGTGAAGGTGTGTGGCATTCTTAACACTGCTTCAAACACCAAACAATGTCACTCACAACAGTCAGCTGTCGATTGGCTTATGTTACATGCTTACATTACAGCTTACATGGTTCAAGGTTGTAGGGGAGGGAAGGGGGAGGAAGAGTTGAGCGCGCATCAGATTCAAACAGCTCTATCTCCGTAACCATTCAGAATTAGACACATGTTCATATGAACTTTTTTCTCACAATGACCGATACTATCACTTCCCGAAGTATTGACCTTTCCTCCTGAAACACCCTATATATATGTATTGACATTGAGCGAGAAAAAAATTGAGACAGTGTGACAGTGTGAAAGAGAGCGAGGTAGAGGGACAGAGAGAGTTAGTGGGAAATGGCTTATCGATCGTCACACAAAGAACTTGATAACAGTTTCGATTTGAATAACAGTAACTGATTAATTATCAAAATCATATGAGAATAATCCACGGTTATACTAGCATAAATATATTTATATATACTTATAAATTCATACAATATTATACTGATGTTTGTGAAATGACGTTGGTGGGCCAAACCGTGTTGACATGGTTACTTGCTGTCGCCGTCCAGAAGAGACTACATATGAGCGTGTCAGTGGAAACCGTAAGGTGACGGTTGCATGAAGCAGGATATCACCACCGATTTGTGGCTGATGCCTATTATATTAATAGCGTTTTCCAGATTGTAGTTGTTTTATCAATGTGGAGACATAATGATTTAATCACGATAGACAGATAAACCCATTAATGTTTTCCAGATTTCCTGTTGCATTATCAATGTGGAGATGATATTAGATCTTAAATGCGCCTCGGTGGTGTAGTGGTTAGCGTCGCTGACTACGAATCCATCGGCCCCGGGTTCGAGACCCGGTGACGGCAGCCGGCGCGCAGCAAAACCCAGCTGTTCATCCTTCCACACAATAAAGAAAGTGGTTGGTAGATAAATGGGTACCCTGGGTGGTCTAGTGGTTAAGACGCTGGGCTGCTGGTGGGGCGTGGTTGGGATTCCACGTTAAACTGTAGGTCTAAGGTGGAGTGAAAAGCTTGACCTTCGTCAGAATGAACAATTCGGTCGGAAGCTAACCAAAGGTATATACAGTGTATACAATAAAACACCAATTCTTTATTACAACAAATATGCAATGATTGAGAATGTTTTACTAAATAGTTTATCATACAAAATGATAAAGTCATACAAAATGCTCACAATTTGCCATAAATTAACATAAATGGTACAGCTATACCCGGTTCATAGTTAGTATTTGGTCCATCCCCTATTATTGTCTATTACATCTTCTAATCTGTGAGGCATAGATGCAACATGGTTATGTATGATGTGTGAGTTCCTTCGGAACATCTCCCACTCACCCATAGTGTGATCCAGCAGCTGGCGGCTGGTCCGCTCCTGCCGAGGCTCCCACGAGTTCACCACATTTCCCCACACGTTCCTCAATGGTGTTGAGGCCACACTCCTTACTAGGCCAGTCCAATGGTTCTAGTTTTCGCTGCTTCTCGAACCACCTTCTAACAATCCTGACGGTGTGAATGGGAGAATTGTCCTGCAAATGGATTTTAAATATTAAAAGTAGAATTATATCTCATACATACGCTTCATCAGTAACCCACTATTCGAGATAGGTTTTAACCCCTATGTATTAGGGGCTTCTCTCGGCTAAATGTAATTCTGCGCCGTTATACAAATAATACAGTCTGTAGTTATCCAGAATAAAATCCTAAAGTGTTGTCATAATACTGAAAGAGTTAAAGAACAATTTTATGACCATTATTCATCCATGTAAATGTGGAAACCGGACATACAAATGCGTGTAATACATAAATCTTCCTCTAATAATAATATAATATTGTATAAGTATAACACACAAATACAACATACCTGCCTAAAGATAATCTGCTCAGGATAGGGCAAGGCATACGCGCGTACAGAAGGCAGCATCACCTCCATGATCTCTATATATTGATCTGCCGTAAACCTCCCGTGGATCTCAGTCAGCTCTCATAGTCCTTGCAGGTGCATCCATCCCGACACATTCGCCGTCACGTGCCCACTCCGTGCCACTTCGTAAATATTTTGGCGGGCATATCTCGTGTTGTCCTGTCGGCAACACCAAAGACGATAGCGGAAAATTTTATTATACACGGTCCGCCAAACACGGTCTAATACAATAGTACTGTACGCGTGCCAGTGTTTTCCCCTACACTCTCCAACACTCCCTATCTCTCTCCCTCTCGCGTCACCCCTCGCATCACCCTTTGTCTCAGTCCCACTACCGCGTTAAGTTCAGTGAAGTTGTGTTGGAGTGTTTTTGTCGTATTTTGCCGTTGTTTTGCTATTACCCCTTAGACAGCAGTATGGCATCAAAACGTAAAGCATTTGCAAGTGATAGTGAAGAAAAGAAAAGTGGTAAAGTTATGACATTAGCCGAAAAAATAAAGATTCTAGATAAGTTGCGTGGTGGTATGAGCATAACTTCACTTGGCCGCGAGTATCACGTGAATGAGTCTACCATACGCACCATCCGAAAGAGTGAAGAAAAGACTCGTGCTATTTTCATTTAATATATTTTTATTTATCATAAGTAAATATCATTATGTTTATGATTTTATTATGTTCTTATTTCATATACAATTTAGGTAGGGAAATTCATTTGTGTGTGAATAAAAAATCTACGTATCTAAGTATTAATGGGAGACTTTACGCGGCCGTGTTCACGTATCCCCATTTATTTAAGGTATTAAACTTGTCCAACGCGGATATACCTAACGCGCCGTTCTCGAGGAACCTAACCCCGCGTTGGACGAGGGTTTACTGTACTGTAAACCAGGTTAATTTCGCGGCAGCAAATTTTCGCTCTTTCATATCCTTGGACGAGTTCGCGGCATCATAATTTCGCGGTCAACAGTTGATAGTTATAATCTTACAGATTAAAATTACATCATGAATGACAACATTTATTCTGGATTGTGATTGGTCGAGGTTGAGGTTGCATATCAAGGCAAGGTTTACCTCTTGGTTTGCGGATAAAGTTTCAGCAGCACTCAACGTAACTGAATCTCTCGGTAAGATAGATTTGAAGCTCTCCACACTGAAACCTATTCAGCTAAATGGATTGTCTCTGCATGGGATAACCTACACAAAATGACATTCTTGTTATACAGTAATAATAGAGCATAATTTAAAATGTTTTTACTGCTTTTACTTTACAATGTTTTATTACAATATACTGAATTTACTTTTCAAATAAAGTATTTTAATGATCTAAGTTTTATTTTCTTACTATCTTCCAAAGATTATTTTAAATTGTCAAATTTTCGCCTGCTGGATATTTTTGCATAAACTAAGCCTACGCGAAAAACGCGAAAATTTCCTGCAGGCGAACATTTCGCATTCGCTAGTATATAAAAAGTTCTATTGTAGTAGCTGTTCATATAGATTTGCAGTAATCATAATGGAACCCTATTACTGTATAAGACTACTAAACTACATGGAGTTCAACGCTGTTCACGATCATATTAATTGTTTATCTTTATGAACACAAACATTACATTATAATTACCCGTATGTCAATAACTGCACATTGAATTGTCTATTAGATATATATGTCTGTGTTATATGATGTTGGACTCGGTTGTCCCCCTCCACCCTACCTTCCCCCAGATGGGGTACCTTGTCTAGCACTGCGGCGTTGCCACATGTACGGAGTCGCCTGTGAAGCGAGGAATATTAATATGCGGGCAACTGTACCATCGGTTCAAAAATTTGGGATACGCTCGACCGTAAGATAGGTGTGGCCCACAGTATCCCGACTTTTGGAACCGACTGTAGAGTCGTCACCAAAAAAAATTTGTCGAACATTATTTTAAAAATGGGACCTGTCAATTAGCAAGCATAAACGGTTCTTGCTCAAAAATATGTTAATCACAATAGAGTATATACACGAATATTGAAGATTCTGTTTATAATTTATACATCTTTGTTTACTTTTCTTTTCCGTAATACAACTACTACTACTACTACTACTACTAATAATATTAATAATAATAATAATAATAATAATTGCATAATAACGTATGACATGTATTTCGCCAGCAAAAAGAAAATATGGTTACGAGGTAGTAAAATAGCTGTACAGGGTAACCCATAAGCCACTTTACCCTTGAAACTTATATACTCGTGTGCGTATATATATATATATATTTAGGGTGTCTCTTATTGGGTAGTCAAAAATTGAAATGTTGAATTATTTTATCTGCGCCCTCTAAAATAGTTCCATTTAGCATAAAAACTAAAACTTGAAAGTTTGACACAAATTGGCTCATATTTAGGGGTCGTCCCCGGCTAATAAAAATGGTGACCATGGCATAATAGCTCCTGACATATGATTATGTTCATTATACACATAATTCCTTCCTTCTTTTTTTAGTTTGATTCGTTTTTATAAGTATAGGCCTTCTTATTTATCATTGATCCTTTTCTAACCTATCCTTGATGTTGTTATAATCCATCCTTTGGTCCTCAATCCTTCTTTATCCCAATCCTTTTTCTCCTATCCAAAATCCTTCCTGGCTCTTTTTTTATATACAATCAGCAATGAAGCATTGCTAAAAAAAAAACCATTAGTTTATTATATAGAGATAAATTCAAAATGCCAGTGCTATTTACATACTTTAATTACTTTAATTAGAATTATTTCCTTATACAACATTTATTTAATATACAATGATTATACAATATGGTGTATTTTAAGGTGCGACCTCTTTGATGGTTATTTTTTGAGAAGAACAATTTTTGATGGAACTGGGTGACTCTGGCGGTGTTTTGCAACAATTTGGAGCAGGAACTGGAGCTGCTCTTCCCCCACTGTCAATTTCTTATTCAGCTCTTGAACTAAAGCTACTGCACGTTCTGCCCGGTCATTTACAACAGATAGAGCTGCAACAATAGCTCTGGCCCTTAAATATTCACAGTTGGATGTCCAAGTGCTGGGTGCCTTGTTCAGAAATCCTTCTGGCAAATTCAGCTTAGTAAAGAATTCTCTAGTATTTCTTGTAACAAGTTGGTGTAGTCCTTCACCAGAGCAGAAGGTCGATTCATGAATCCGAGGACGCTTGGGTGGTCTATCAGTGGACTCATCTTCTAATGCCTTTACCATGCGTTTCTTTACATCTGTAGTAATTCGCTCATCAAAGAAAGCAAGAGCAACTGCTTCTTCAGACAGGTACCATAAGTGGTTAGAGAGCTTTTTTTTTAGTTGCATCAGAAATCTTTTTGTTAGGATAATTAATCAATGACCTCATAAGGAGCCAGTCATTAAATGGGGTTTCAATAGGGAGTGAGGATGTTGTCCAAGCCTTCATATAGATGAGAACAGAAAAAAGGGAAAGATCTCGAATTCCTCGTTCTTCAGTCTTAGTCATCTTGAACTGGTTTCGAAAAAGCCACATCTTGATAGAATAGAGCGCTTTGGACATCCAGCGAGCTCGATGCATGGCACCTTG
Organism: Bathynomus jamesi; assembly: GCA_023014485.1. Taxonomy (NCBI): domain Eukaryota; kingdom Metazoa; phylum Arthropoda; class Malacostraca; order Isopoda; family Cirolanidae; genus Bathynomus; species Bathynomus jamesi. Next base: position 195,568 of record JAJOZX010004227.1, on the reverse strand, counting down.
TGCACGAAACTTGATGCCTTTATTGGGGACACCTCCAAGAAAGATGATGGACAGATCCAAAAGTTCTTGATAGTCATCCCGTAGCATAGGTGCCTGGGATCTAGCAAACTGAATTAGTTCAGTTTTAGACTGGATAATTGCTTCTTTAGTAATCGTGTCTGTCTCACCTGTTTGGAACTGGCTTTGATCAACAGAAGTCCAATTGTCACGAAAACGCTTAAAGATCAATATCTCTGGACCAGTTGATGTAGATCCCAGTGTTGCTTCAAATGCAGCTCCCAACAATAAATCTAAAACATGGTGTCTACAAGGCAAGTACAAAACATCATGTCCCAATTTTGCTTCGATGAGAGCACAGGCTCCACTATATTGACCCGTGTTTGAAGCTGTTGTATCGAAACAAATTGCTTTTACTCTCTCTGTAATTCCCCATTCATTCAGGCAGTTAAAGACGCTTCAGCTTGTGCTTCTCCAGTTGAGTTTGGGATTTTGGGGACACCAAGCAGCTGTTCAACACCAAATCCTGACACAAGTACTGGGAGACGATCAATGTGCTTGTGCGAGGTGAGGTCCTCCATCATCTTGCCATCCCAGTGGACTGTCATAGAACATTCTCCATGGAAATGCTCCTTAAGTTCTTTAGCATGACGAGCTCGGTTCTTATTTCGAAGGCGATGGATAGAATGTTGGTTTATGTTGTAATCTGAAGCGTCCAAACCAAAGCTTTTAGCTGCCTCTGCGAGGATAAATGTTGCCTTTCTAGAGGAAATTTGTGTACGATCCAGGGCAGCAGACATTTGAATAGTCATGATGTTTTTCATGCCTCGTTTTTTCTTAGATTTTGGTAAAGCACAAGCTCCTTTGGGCTCCTCCTCCTCATTCTCACTTTCATCAGTGTTGCTGGAAGATGTGGAAGAAGCCAGTACAACTTGACTAGTAGACGCCTCCATCAAAGATTCTGACTTTCTTTTCTCTCTGCCTCAGCTTCCAACCGTTTGACTGCATTTTTTGTGCGGTGAAGATGTACAGTGTCCACACCACCGATTGAGCCAGGACGACCTTTTTGTCTTTGCAGTTGAAGGAACTCCCACGTCTCCCAGTCCTCACGATTCTTGATTAGGGCGGATCGAAAATGAGGTTTTTAAACGTTTTTTCGAAATTCAAATATGGCTAGTGCGGAAAATATGTGGGTGCTATATAATGACTGTGCATAAATATTAGTCCTGCGAAATTATATCTTCAGGTGCCACAAAGCCGTCGAAAAAAGTGAAATATAATGATTTTCTTATATTCTGCATTAGTACAATAACTGAAACTTACTTGTTATTATTATATAGCCTGTACTTTCAGCGATCCTTTGCGGTACTGCGTTCTGCGGTACCGGTTTGGTAGTGCGGTAGTACCGCAGTACCGCAGTACCGCAAAAAAACGCAAGTGCCCAGCTTTGTATATTAAGTGTTCCAATTACCAAAATAGTTACTGAATTACGCAGCTCTTAGTTTATTTAGATCAATGTTCTTTTGATTAATGATCTAAATAATCCAGAACTCACCACGAGGAGGTGGCTGCGTGTCGAGCTCCACCCATGCCCTCCCAACCACCCATCCTTGCGCATGTTTTTTTCTATTAACGTTTTATTTAAACTTTATATTCAGCTTTACTTTCGAATGATGGCATTTTTTTACGTGACTGAAGTGTTGATCTTATGAAGCCATCTCGCGCGTTCAATCCAAATACTTTTGATGATGCTTCAGTCACTAATTTTACCATTCTTTCTACTACTTGTGTATGAACAGGGAATTTCTCGAATGGAGGGGTACTCTTGTTTTCTATGAATTCTTCAATCTCATTTTCTGTCAGGTGTCTTGTCACAGGTGGTTCAGTGACAATGCATTTTTGCCAATTAATTAAATCAGTATAATCAGTAGCTTCAAATTGAATAACAGGTACTGTGAAACGCCTCACAACTTTTTCCTTGTTTGTTTGCCTTGCTTTCTTTATTCGCCTCCACGCTAATTCTCTTATGGCGCTGCGGTCATCATGAATCATTGATGCTAGAATATTTTCTGGATTTGCAAAAAATGCATTTCTTTGTATGACAGGGTTTACAATATCCTTTACTTCGTCATTCAATGTTCTTGTTAGTTCAATAGGTTTGAAAACATGTTTTGAGCCATTGACAAAAGACGTACTTTGCTTAATAGAAAACCACATTGGGATGTAGACCTTCATTATAAAAGAAGCAATGTTCATGAGGTTCTCAGATGGACTTACAGTTGAAACGTATAGACGAAGCAAACGATTTGCTGTAGTCAGCCATCGTGAATGTGCCATTTTGCCTGGACTACGATGAGCAAGATCTGGAGAGCAATATCCCTTTGTTATGGTCTGATGAATATCAATTAGATATTTTTGGTCGGTGCTAAGATCTTCACAGTCTACAGTTGGTTCCTGAGCATCAATCCTTTCAAACTCGACAATAGGAAGACTCTCACAGTTCTCTAATTCCCTGCCAATAGGACCGGTGAATCCGCGGGGGCCAGATGTTTTTCCATCCAGCTTTGCAACTAAATGGCGTAATGGCAATTCATTGGCATGGAGCTGGCACACTAAATGTTGAACTGGCTTCTTCAGCTTCAATTGTATAAGCCTTATAACGCCTCCCTTTTCTCCAGTGTTGACTGCTGCACCATCGCATCCAATGGCAACAAGGTTTTCCAGGTTCATGTCATTATTTCCAATATACTCAAACATTCCTTTACATATTTCTTCAGCTGATCCAGAATTCACAGAATAATGGCCCAAATAATCTGAACCAGGTTCTCTCACTAAAGTGATATGTTCTTCTGTTACCTTCTTCTGATATACTTTGGACTCTTTTTTTTCTTGGAAGAGTGTAGAATCTTTTCGACCATCAAAATAGATTCCTCTGATTGGGACCTGATTTTGATCTTTCATAATTTCTGATCTCTTCTTTTGTCTTTCTCTTCTGATTTTACTCCTATCCACTACTTCAGATGTATTGTCAATAGAAACTTCTCCAATATCTTGCAATACTGCACTAACAATGAATGCTGCAGCTCGATCTGAAACTGCAATCCTGTCACAAGCAGTAGCCACTGAAGGTAGATTTGTAGTTTTCCTTTTCTTGAATAATTGTTCTTCAGGTTGTTCGAGCTTTCTCTTCGAGCTAACTGGCTCTGGAAATGTATCGTCTGATATTTCGCCAGATTCACTTTCACTATTTGATGTCGATGATGATAATTCAACATTTGTATCCTGCAATTTCTCCTGTGAAGATTCTTTGGTGAGTCTCCAGCTTCTTTTTGCTTTCTTAGCAACGTAGATGCTTTTTTCTTTGAGAGTGTAATATCTACTCTATCAATAAACAGTTTTCTTTCACTCCTTTGATCTAAGAGGAACGTCACTTCTTCCTTTGGAACCGTTTTTTCTTTGGGACAAGAACATTGTGTTAGTACTTTGCACTTGCACGCTGCAATGTCAAAAAGTTTCGTGTGTGCTTCTTTTTTGAACATATCAATCTTTGCTTTGTAAGCTTCAGAATTTTTTTGCTTTGGTATGGCTTCATAATGACACGATACTTTTCGTGGTAGCTTCTGAACATTGTTTCAATTCGCCTGTCTGACAGAATTGGGACGGAAGCACTTTCCCAAATTGTTTTCAATTTATCAACAACTTGTTCTAATATTTGAGATATTGAAGGATCTTTATTAGTATTCTGTTTCAAATCGTTTCTTACAAACAAGTAATATTTAAAAACTCCTTCGTATGTAGGAAGATTCCTGTGCCACAAATCTTCCCCCATACCAAACATGGGGCACTCAGTTGAGGCCCTGGTTGATTTTGCACAAACTCGAGACATTTTGAAAGTATACAAATCTGAAAAAGAAAGAGCTAATATCAATTATACGTTAATTTCAGTTAATAGTACATGGCAAACTTAGGGCAACACAATACAGAAATGCAAAATATATAAGAAATATAGTTTAGACTATCTGAGTAACGCCAACAACAGAACACCCACCTGCTACGAGAGCGACAGCTACACTGAACCGAGGTACTCACGTGACAGCTGAGTGAGCTGACTATAGAAAACTGTTTTTAGAGAATAGAAACTTTTTTTAAAGGTTGACTGAGCTATTTTTATACAAGTGTGAATAAATTCTTGTCTATTGTGCATCGTGGACTCTGTAATTATTGGTTAAAATCTGCTTTTTTTCAATTTTTTTCAATATTGAAGGTCATTGTGGCACTGAAGATATTAATGTTATGATTTTAAATTTATACCAGCTTATTTCCTCACTACTCCACACATTTTCCACACTAGCCAATTTGAAAATTCGAAAAATGAGTTTTTCACTCCGCCCTATTCTTGATCAGCTTCTCAGCGTCTCCATGGGCGATGTCAAAGAGAGCTTCCAATCGCTCTACAAAATCAGCCTCCTTGGTTTTATGGCTCTGGCTTGTTCTGGAAGCATGCTTCTTTAAGCAAGTCCATTCGTTAAAGAAATTCTCTAACTTCTTCATGGCACGAGGTTCCTGCTGAGTAGGAATATTGGCCTTATCCCAGATAACTATTGTGGCTCGAATAGATTGACGCAGAGCATCGCGGATTGTCATGTTTTTCTCTCTGTGGAGGTGCATAAAATAACCAAAAGCTTGCCTATATGGGGGCAGCTTTGAGCCTTTAATATCATCTCCTGTAGATCCGAGCAAATAGAATGGTCTTCTTGTATTCATCTGCAAAATAAGAAAACAAAATATTAATGTAGTGTTATGGTTTTGTAGAGCAGGGCTAAATCACTGTTTTGACTTTTTTAAATTACAAAAAAAAAATAATTTGGTAGACATAAAGTTAATTTGGTCTATTTTATAAATCTAACGTATTTTTCTCAATTATTATTCCTATTATTTTTTAATCTAAGAAACAAGGAATAAATATTTTTGTAGTAGAAATTTATATTTTGCTATTTTATTGGAAATAGAAACAGTGGCGTCACTAGGGTTGGTGTCACCCAGTGCGGTAACTCATGGTGTCACCCACCCCCCGATGGACCTCCTCCCGTACCAGACCATACAGAATCCTTAGTAATGTTTTTTGTACTAATGTTACTCGTAAATCGTAATTCCCGTATATCACTGAATGTAATGGCAATAGTAGTGACATAAACAACTAGCAAAATTAAAATTACTCCTTTAAATTACAATATCATACGCACAGCCTAAATGTATTTACATTTACATAGTTTCATGTGGTTAAAGTGAAAATTCGGTAAGAAAACAATAGAATTCGAAGTAAAAACGTTTAAGAACTACATCAAAATTATGTTCATTTTAACGTTAAACTTTACCGTTACATGAGATACATTAATGGATTAGGTTTGCATAATCAATAACGGCCCAAATAATGTAGAAGTTGTAGACAAATGCATATGGAAATATACTCATAAATTTGAGGCTGCAACATCATAAAGACAGAGGCTGCAACAACTGAGCGGAAGCCTTTTTTTATTTTTCTCCTTCTTTTCCTTTAATTACTACTTCATTCTCAAAAAAGTTATTGATATAGGTTCACAAATACTAATTACCACAATATTGTAGCTAAAACAACAGAAAATTTGACAAAATCAGCGACTATAAAAACACCAGCAGCACGAAAAGAACAGCGCGTGCTTGTAGAGCGTGCAGACGAAACCGTGATTCGAAGCGTCATTGTAATTGGGTAATAATGACAGCTCTGACCGGAGCGCATTAGAAGGTTCAAAAAGTAAATTAGCATAGAGTTTTAGCCTTGTAGGTATATTGATACATGTAAGCTGGGCTTACGAAAAATGTTTTTGTTGTTATAACTAACTACAGGGATATTTTTATAAAAAATAATAAATTTCTGCTCAAACACTGCACAAAAACCCCCCGCACCCCTCTAGTGACGCCACTGATAGAAACACAGATCATGAAACACATGTCAGGTAAAATTTCCATTGAACTAAATTAAATTCTTTGTGACAAATAGCAACATTGTTAAAACTTCATAATATGTGTATAAGAGCATAAATTCTAATTTTTTCATTAAATTCATTAATTTTTTTTCAAACACTAATAACAAAATCAGTATAAATAATTGTGAAAAATATAAATAACATAGTTTATTATCTGATAATAGCAAAAAAGAAGTATAGTGATACACAGTTACACACCTTTTACTTATGACAGCAGAACACTGAATGATGACAAATAAACAATTGCAACATAATCTGGAGCATTCTTGATGAAACATGTTTAAACAGGTTGATCTTGTCTTATCAAGCAATATTTTCAGCTACAAACTTGACAATTATCTCTAATATATTCATTTAATTGAATTCATCATAAATATGATGATTAATTAATTAAAAACATATGTTTAGTATACTTGACAACTGCTAGTAATTTCAAATATTAATTGCATAAATAATAGCTATATTTTATGAACTTTAATAAGCGGGGGCGACCTCTAAAAATTGTTCAATCAAAAATAACTTTTATATGTGATGTGTTTTCAACCAATGGAACTGGTTGAGGGGGCGCAACCTAAACAAATCAACACTTCGAAAATAAGAGACACCCTAAATTATATATATATATATATATATATATACAAAACATAGGGGAGAGTAAAGTAACTTATGGAACACTCTGTATTGTAAATATTCTGGGGAAAACCTAAATTTATTGATTTTGTTTTTATACGGGGTGTCAGGAAATGATTGCCCCCCCCCCTGTAGAGCAAAAACTAGAAGAGATAGATAAAAACCGGCGAGACCACTTGAAAGAGCGTTAAAATCTGAATAAAAACCATTATATTCTATTCCTGTGATTTTAATTCTTACCATTTTTTTCCCCACAGAAACCATGGCATCATCTATTTTGAACGATTCAGAGAAAAAGCGAGTTCTTGACCGCATTCGAGCTGTCACATTTCGTGAAGCAAAGGAAGCTGGTGCAACTTTCATAACTCGACACTGGGTGGCTGAGAGATTAAAAAGATCAGGAGACTTTGTCAAAAGGAATTGGAATAAGAATCCTGAAGATTGTGAAACAGAATTTCGAGGAGGAAGACCGGAGAAATTATCTCAAGAATCGAAAGACATTGTGCTTGCTGCATCACGGCGCCGAATGAAGAGCTGCTCTGAGGTAGCGAAAGAGATACTTATCCGTCGTGGTAAGATAGTCAATCGGCAACTTGTGCATGAATTTCGAGTTCGCCAAGGCTTGAGTGCTTGGCATGAAATAGCTAAGCCACGGAAGAGTGATCTTAATATTGAAGATCGGCTATGGTATGTGATTATCTTGAGGAATGGACGGAAGACGATTTCCTTCACTTGGTTGTCAGCGATGAATTCTTCGTTTATGTCTCCAGAAAACCAAATTTTCAGAATGATCGGGTTTGGGTAACAACTCCTGATGAAGTCCCAGACGACCAGAAGTATCGAGAAATAGTAAAAAATCCAGCATGTGTGGGTGTTTTCATTATGTTCTCTATTCGGAAGCTCATCTGGGTTATCAAACCAAGAGGAACCAGTTGGGATGGGCCTTATTTTCGAAATGTAATTTTAGCCCAACATGTAATTCCGTTTTTGAAAGACCCAGAGTCTGTTTTGGATGTTGAACAGGCAACCTTTCTTCACGACAAAGCCCCATGTATGAAAGCACTTGCGACTCAACAACTGCTTAAGGACAATAACATTGATTTTTTCGGAAATAATGAATGGCCTGGCAATTCTCCCGATCTTAATGTCTGTGAACATGTCGGATCCATCATGAAGGATCGGGTGGAGTCCTTAATGCTGGAACAACCCATTCAGAATCGGTATTCAACAGAAATTATGACTGCAAAGATCAACGAAGTCCTTGAAGAAATGAGTCATGATACCGATCTCTTTGAGACACTTCTGGGATCATACCCCCGTCGATTAATGGCCGTCAGAGCTGCAAATGGGGGCAACACCCGATATTAAAACAAGTGTTTTTATTCAAATTAAACGCTCTTTCGCGTGGTTTTGTCTGTTTTTTTCTATTCCTTTCAGTTTCTTCTGTACAGGGGGGGCAATCATTTCCTGACACTCTTTACAAGGACTGAATAAGTGAATATACTTCACAGGTCACATATTAGAAACATCGTTGAACCAAATATTTTGTAACGACTGTCCGGTATGGGTGTAGCGATAAATTCGCTCCTACCCCCTCAAAAAATAAAAAAAATAAAATTTCCAGTACTCCCTATCAATTTTTTTGGGGGATCACCTGAAGATCAGGGTCCCCAGCTTTCGTTAGTTAGCCTTCTAAGGCTAACAACGAAAATATCACGACTTAACCTAACCAATCGTCAAGGGCGTAGAGTTGACCTAACGATTGGTTAGGTCTTGATATTTTCGTTAGTTAGCTTTATAAGGCTAACTAACGAAGGCTGGGGGCCCTGATCTTCAGGTGATCCTTTTTTTTTTACATTTTTACGAAGAATTTAATTTAGCCTCTGGGTAATAAATAAAATAAGAAAGAATGTCGCGATATAGGAACTTGGATTTGGATTAAACCCTTTCAGGACGACCGGTACAAATTGGTAACGTTTCAATTACACGCATTCTTAACTTAAATCTACAGAAATTTCCGGCCTAAAAAGGTTAAACCTTTTACCTGTACTATATATAATTTAAAATTTAATCCAAGCTTCAGGTGTGAGTTTCATTCCTGAATCTTCGTTTCATGTCGAGTTTTTCAACTCAATTTGACAATCGTCATTCAAAGTCTGTGAAACGATAGGGTTTAGAATAAATTTAACGAGGTTACTTGTCTCTTGGAATTGCAACATGATTCTCGATGCTATTAATTCAGTTTACGAGGATGAGAAATAAAATTTGAAAACGATTTGACAGAGCAGTGAAATATGATGAGTTATTCAGTACACGAAGAAAACACTGACTCTAAAATCGCGATTCAGTCGTGCCACTTCCATTCAGAATTCATTCATAAAATCCAAATTTGAAATTTGAGTTTTTACGAATACACGCATGAATACATACATACGTATATTCATAAAAATATTTAGGATAAATGAAATAAAGGTTTAGTCCAGGCAATTTGTAGTTAGACCTGGGCAAAATTGCTTCAGAAGCTTTCTAAACTGTTTCCAGCTCAGGAACCATTGCCGAATAACATCCAAAATCCGACAAAATTGGACCCCGGGAACACCCCCAAAAATGAAATTCAAAATGGCGGACTGGATGTTTCCTACGAAAAAAAAATATATATAATTTACGCTTTTATTTATAGAGATACATTTGATGCTTTTTCTTTCAGTTGTAATGTTTTAAATAATTCAACAATATACAACACAACCAGTTATTACGCAAATATAATGTTATATAGCTTTTTACAGATTTTTATAATCAATAATACAACAATTATTTTTTTCCCAGTTTCAAGTTATGTTCATTACAGAAGAAGTGATACCTGTCACAAACATACAGAAATTAATCCTCTTCATCACTATCATCGGATAGATTACCGGTACTTGGGTTGTTATCGCAACCACTGATTTGGCACTCGCCACAAGCGGCTGAACAGGGCATTCCATTACGCTTGCATCCACATCTTGAAGTAGCACATTTCGTCTTGCAGGAGCAGCGGATCATGTTGAGTAGATAATTTGGAGCTGGTGGCTTGTCGCAGGCTGTAGGGTAGTAGGAATTATTCTTTACATACCAACCCCACTGTTCTGCATCGATCTTCTCTTCTGTAGACTTCCAGATTAGTATTTGAAAGTATGTGCGAAAGCTGTGGTACTTTGTGGACGCATCGGTAGGTGGCAAACGTTCGGGTGTAACAAAAGATTTAGCTGTAGCTACCTTTTCAACTAACATTCGATGACGTAGTGCGTTAGTGGATTCAAGTGTTTTGCAGGCATACAACAGAAGCATTGCCTTTCTTCCAGCGGCTTCAATGTCAGAGTGTTGGCAACAATCAGAACAGAATGTATTTGCAACTGAACGGAGTTCAGCCACCTTCATCAGTGTGTCGAATGCTTTGGCTTTACCGATCGAAAAAATTCTGGATGTGCTATCACAGCCCGTGAAAGCATGCACAAACAGGAGATACTTGCAGATGTCATTGCCTAACAATGATTGAATGCTGAGAATATCATACACAGGATTAGGAGATGGTCCCCGTCTTATATCGCTGCGATAGTACAACTTGAAACCACTGTCCTTGGCATGGTACAGAAGGAGAATCAGCAAGTCGGTGTCTTCCCCTATTACTGTTGTAGTTGCATTTTCTGATGAGGAAACTGCTGCACGAACGATGTCCACATCAGCATCCCCATCTGCGTTGTGAACAGTACACCCGTGCTTCTTCAACATCTCACCTACGAGGGAAATAAATGCTTGCTTGTTGTTTTCATTAGCCAAGAAGTGTTCCTTCTGGCCAACAAACTTCATGCTTGGACTGAGATTCACATTTCTGCTTGTCTTGGTGCTGCGTCTTCTGTGGGTCATGTCCTTGATCGTAGGAGAGCTGCTGTAGCCATCAAAAACAATGATTGCTTTTCCATATGTTTTCAGAGTGAAATCGGCATATGAGTTGGCGATGCTGTCATATGTTTCATCTTGACGCCAGGAAACACGATGTAGTAGAGATCCACCATCCAATACGTACTGGTCTGTGCACTGAATTTCTTGAACTTCTTCCATGCGTAAAGTGTCAGTGTATTTGATTATTGCATGAGCTAGCTGAGACTTATCGGGTTTCCTCAAGAAACTTCGTGATTCGAACAATGCAGGAGGATATGCACACAGTTCGTAACACATGACATCTTCAAGATTCATGTCTCCGCCAGTGGCAACAGTCATCATTCTCTGAAACAGTAGTGCAGGATCTACTTCTATATCTGAAGCATCAGTGATCACAACGGCAGAAGCAGATCCTAGTGTTTTCACTTTGTCAGATCTTTTGGCAGAATATGTAAAGGCTTGTTTCCCAATCATTTTTACGACAATGTTCGTACCGATTGAATGCAATTGATGAACGTTAACTCCAGGATCAGCAGTTAGCCCTGTTACAATGTTGCAGAGACCCGAGGTAGAATGGAATGGGGATAAGGATTCCAGACGTTCAAGTACTTTCTTCATGTCATTACTGTCCCTGATTTGTCTACTTCCCCTCATTTCCTTGTGCTGTTCACTACTTTACAACAAAACTCTGGTGTATTCCTGCATTGCTAAGTTATAAGTGGAATACAGAGGCATAGAAAAGAGCCACGTTGTCCTTTGGATGTCTGTAAATCCACTTCCGCGTGTCAGTCCGCCTCTGCTTTTCAGGGAACGCATTAGTACTTGTTCTATCACCAGGTCTGTGCCGAGTCCGGCCCATAATCTGTCGCTTCTTCTTACCACAAACTTACCTTCCTGGAACATTTTGATAACGGCTGGATTTTCAGAAGGCAAACTTAACATTTTCTGCAGGTACAGGTATATCGATTTCAGGTAATTGTGATGTCCGGCTGCTGCAATTATGGGGATGGTCTCCAGCATAGCTTGCAAGTGCAAATCCCACGAGCCGGTTCTGTCTGCTGTTATCAAGGAACGTGCAATGTTGATCATTCGCTGATATTCCAACCAGAGTTGACTTGCTTGCGAAGTAGATTGTAGGTCAGTTTTCTTCGCATCCAAAGTGGTAGCAATCTGAGACAATGCATTCGAAGATTCCACATCCTCAGCTGATTGTTTGGCGGTCATAACATCGTCGAGCAGGTCACAAGCTTCCTTATGGAGGTCATGAGGAGTTCCATCTTCATTACGAGGGAAAACGTCTGCGACTAGTAAGGTACTAAGAGCTGCATCTACTATCATATGACCACGTATCGCTCTTGAAACAGCTTTTCCAGACATCATGTGTTGCACGGCATTTGGTCCGTATATTTCTTGAAGTACTTCAGACAATCCTGAACCATTCATAAGAGTACCGACTGCTCCCAAAAGATTCATCAGAGTGTGAAATGATCCCAGCATTAAAACAATGTCCTGCAGGTCTCTCTGTTCATTGATGATTTGGGAAGCTTTCCAGAACAAAGGCTGATCAAAGGTAATAATGCATGGGACTTTTGATCGCGTGCTATCTTGCTCAAATATAGTAATGTCGAAAATATGCAGATCATGTCAGTTGGCGACATATCTATGATGGGAAGGAACGTGATCGACGCCACACCTGGATGTGAGACACTTGATCCACCGTGAATTGCCTGCATTGTTCCGGACCAACTTGGACCTGATCTTTCTGCTGAAGATATCTGCCAGAGAAGACTAAGTCGACTTATGGTGGCAGTGGGTACTGGAAGTTCGCGGAATGAGATGTCCCTCAACATGCTTCTCGCGTGTCTATATTCCCTAATGTCAATGGTTGCAATCTTCTTAATGTCATTGTCACCAACATTACGCCTGTGAATAGAAGGGTGGATCTTGATCTTCGGAGTTATTGCGGCAATCATACCCATTCCATGAAAGGTATTCTTCCCATCCAAAGTGCAGACATCATGATCGACGTTATCTGCTAATAGGACTGCAGTGTTTTCATCAACAGTAAAAGAGCCAGACCCACTTGCCAGCGCCGCGTTTCTTTCGAATCTTGTTACTTCTGCATACGACGAACAGTAACCCAGCTGATGGAGAACGTCAATAAGGTACCTTGACCTAAAGTTGTGGTGTAGCTGAACCGACAAACCGATCTGTAGTGGACATAGTAATCCTCTAGGACGGGTTGCTTGCATAATGCTCTGCCCAATTGCACCTATTTTTCTTGAAGCATCCTGTCCCGCAAATGCTTTTGATAATAGCAATTTCAGACTGTTGGGAATGTAATCAAGAGCACTTTCTGCAGTGATGTCATTTGGAGATGGATACACATCTTTTCTAGGCGAGTCGACAGACTTGATATCACTTCTGATTATTTTTGCAGCAGCTTCTACTAGGTAAATCTTCTGTAGCTCTATATCTATATCACATTCTTTCGACTTTTTGTGATAATCTATAAGAATTTCATTAGCTGTCTCTCGTAGTGTTACTACATCTGCCTTCCTACTTTCACCTGATATTATGATCTTGTCTCCGTAACGTTCTAAAAGCTTTCTCTTCATGTGCCTGCGTTCGTAGACAGAGCTCTGACTTCCTTGAAGATATTCCTCCATTTTGGAAATTAGGTCTCCAATCAACAGTTGTTCATCATCATTCTCTTCCAGGTAAGCACAGGTCTGAAGGAATGCTTGGTGTTGCTCTTCATTAGTTGGTCTCCCTTTCTTCGAATCATGATCGTCGGAGGAGTATGCGCGAGGAATGTTTTTTTCACTTCGAAAATTTACGCTGCAGGTGTGATGGTAGACACAATCTGCAGCAGGAAGATCACGAAGATAATACTCCAGACGGCCTTTTACATTAAACGACCATTCATCGCAGCGGCTTTCACAGCACCTTTTTATGGTTTCGGAGAACTCTGTAGTTCTTATTTTGACATGCTCTGATTTTGGTTTGTGTTTGGAAAAAAAGTCCACAAAGGTATCACAAAACAAACAGTGAGTAGCACTGGAAAATGCGTATTCATGAAAACGAGCACTTTTCCTTGGTATTGCCTCGGCTGCGGTCTGTCGCTTCTTTATTTCAATGGTCTTTTTATCCGTAAACCTTTTCCTACATACAACGTGAACACTTATTCCAGCTGTTGCAACAACATCCTTCCACGGCTGCGGCTGGATGCATTTATACCATCTGCTCCTTTTTGCGAGATGTGAACCACTTCCTGTCCGCTGTCCAATTTCTCCTTACAAATCACGCACAATTCTTCAGGGGTCTGCATTCTTGAAGGCGGACGCACACCGAGTCAGCCGTACACCGAGTCAGTCTGAAACAGAAAACACAAATTAATAAACTGTGTTGCAGTATTTAAAAGGAGTACATAATAACAGTTTTAAAGAAAATGACAAGCACAAATACGCAGATTTGATAGTGGGTAGTAGAAGTAGGAATTAAAGAGTTGTATATAATATAAGTTTATAAAGATGTAGCAATGTCCATTCTCACATACACTCCATACAGTATATTTTATTTACATTACGTGACGTCATAGTTTAATACTAGCCGCCTAATACAATTTTTAGTGTCATATAGGTTAATTTAGAAACGAAAATGTGTTTTAAAACATTTTACTGATCAAGAAAAACGTCATAACTCTCTCTACAAAGCGAAATTAAAATTTATTGTATTTCGTAGGAAACTGCCAGTCCGCCATTTTGAATTTCATTTTTGGGGGTGTTCCCGGGGTCCAATTTTGTCGGATTTTGGATATGTTATTCTGCAATGGTTCCTAAGCTGGAAACAGTTTAGAAAGCTTCTGAAGCAATTTTTCCCAGGTTGAAGCTATTTTTGCTCTAGATTGCCTGGACTAGTTATAAATGTATGTATCTATCTTTATCAGCCGTGGTTTGACAAGAGTAAAAGCACATTGTACGCGAAATTAACTATAAATCTTGTATACAGGATGTCCCATAAGTCCGGCAATAGGAGAAATTCATATTTTCTATTTCTCCAAACCATAATTCATATTTTTCTCTTTCTACAGGCCATAATGTCTGTGAGCAAGGAAAAACGAATCCAGATAATTCTACTCATAGGAAATCGGAGTCAAAGAGAGGCCGCTGCTGAATTTAACAGACTGCATCCAGACCGCGAGCCAATAACACAGAGTTGTGTTAGCAGACTTATTGCAAAGTTTAAGGAAACAGGATCCATAGAAGATAAACCACGCAGTGGACCTTCAAGGAGGTCCACTGACGATGATATAGCGACTGTTATCCTGGCTCATTTTAACAGAAGTCCCAATAAGTCTCTTCGGCGATTCTCCGCCGAGACAGGAGTGTCGAAAAGTAGCATCCATCGCATTCTTCAGGCTCACAAATAGCATCCATATAAACTTCAGATTCTACAGAAATTAAGCGAAGATGATCCCGACCGGCGGATGGAATTTTGTGAATGGGCTACGAAACAAAACATATTGACCACGTTCTGTAAATAAAAGCTTTTGTTTTGCCTTTTTTTGTTATTTTTCCTATGATGCCGGACTTATGGGACACCCTGTAAAATTCTATTAGTGTTGTTCATCATTACTCCATATAATGTCCACAGGTAATTATGAATACCAGAACTCACAGCTATCAATCTTACATTGCAACAACATACATTTATATGTATTAAACTTTTTATGTATTAAATAACAATACATTTACAGCGTACACACGAGTTTCATCAACTAAAAGATAATTGCGTACGTAGTTATCGTATAAAAAGTAATCCCTCAGTTATTTATATTTTGACAAATTAAATAAATTTTGGATCACCTGAAGATCAGGGCCCCCAGCCTTCGTTAGTTAGCCTTATAAGACTAACTAACGAAAATATCACGACTTAACCTAACCAATCGTCAAGGGCGTAGAAGGGCGTACCTAACGATTGGTTAGGTTAAGTCGTGATATTTTCGTTAGTTAGCCTTATAAGGCTAACTAACGAATGCTGGAGGCCCTGATCTTCAGGTGATCCAAAATTTTAAATCATTACGCGAATGAAACATACAAAATTTAAAAGATAATTAATAATGAAGTATTTGAACAGCTGAATATAATTCTCATGATGCCAGTATTACATAGAACAAAATTTTAATTAAATTAAAAATATAAAATATAATAAATTACCAAATTGACAATATTTTTACATAAAAAATAAAAAGAATAATAAATTACCAAATTGACAAATATTTTACATAAAAAATAAAAAGAATGACATACAAATTATACCGTTGGGTATATATATATATATATATATATATATATATATATATATATATATATATATATATATATATATATACATTCAACTGCAAAGAACACGCAGTATAAACAACGTAAAGAACGACGCTTGTATAGGAGATATTCCGCGCAAGAGAGAGAGAACGAAACAAATGAAAAAATGAGGTAACCACCTGGGAATCGAACCCGGGATCTTCCGATTGTGTAATGGTATCGCGTCTGACCGGCAATCGGAAGATCCCGGGTTCGATTCCCAGGTGGTTACCTCATTTTTTCATTTGTTTCGTTCTCTCTCTCTCGTCTTGCGCGCGGAATATCTCCTATACAAGCGTCGTTCTTTACGTTATATATATATATATATATATATATATACAGTATATGTATATAAATAAACTATGTAGCAGTTCCGCGCATCGATCTCTTATTACGCAAAGGTCAGGCTCGTGGTCCAACCTCTAGAAATGACTTGGTGCATGAAAAAGCTGCTTTCTTGAGCTTTCAGTCTTCATTTGTGACTGTGTTGATTAAAGTGTGTAAGTCTCCTTTTAAA
Source organism: Bathynomus jamesi (assembly GCA_023014485.1). Taxonomy (NCBI): domain Eukaryota; kingdom Metazoa; phylum Arthropoda; class Malacostraca; order Isopoda; family Cirolanidae; genus Bathynomus; species Bathynomus jamesi. Next base: position 179,117 of record JAJOZX010004227.1, on the reverse strand, counting down.
AACTTCCACATCGACACCATTCGGGTTCCGAATTTCTTAGGGCAACTAATTCAATAGTCTTGACCCTCTGACGACAAAACTAATTTTCTTCACAGGTGAAGATGTCCCATCTCTAGCCTTTCCTTTGTGAACTCTATATAGTATACATTCTATCCTTCCTATCTCTGTCAGGTATGACCAATATCTCCATTTGCGCACGTCACAAACCACTTATATTTTTCTCCTCCTTAATTTTTGTGTCACATTTATATCAACTCCACATTTATTCACACATTTCCTAATTACCTGTACAGTCATCTTTTAAACATGGGGTTTTCTCTACTTTTCCCACCTACACATTCACTATTATACAACTTTTCACATTTACTATTATTATTCACTCTTTTCATCAATGACTTCTCATTCAGCACTTTTCCCAAATATCATAAGTTTTTATACAGTCAAGCCATTGTTCACTAATGATTAACATCTACATTATAAAGCTGACGTAACTCACCAATCCTACCCACGCTAATAAACGGAGTTTATTTCCACAAGTTTCGATGCCCACTGGCATCCTCTTCGGGTGGATACAGAAAAACGAATGAACAAAAGTGAGTAAGAAAACAATCCAGGAAAGGTAAGGAACATTCTCGAAGGGTAGAGACCATTAAGAAATTCACACCTAGGTTAGATCCCGTTCACCCGCCATCGGAAAGGATTTTTTGACCAGGAATCTCATTAAAGGGTCCAGCTTATAAATACCTTCGCACAAATTAAAAAATTATCTTCTTGTTCTATACATACAGAGTCTATTATTTTTCTTTTGACATAATTATTACATTTATAAAGTAACTTACTTGATTCCCAATCTATGAGTGGTTTATCAGAAAGGCGTATTTTCAAGCCAGGAAATCTTTTATGCCCCTCGGGAACCTTTAGCTAACCAAAAACAATATTTGAGTTTCCCTTACATTTCCGGCTTAGAAAGTGTAAAACCTTTGACGAAAGATTTTAGGTTTGATTTGGCGTTCAAATATTCGTCTACTGTAAAAAGTAAATTGGTTATGAATAACTTTGCAAAACAGGAGAAAGCAGGTGTCCACAGCATTCCCTGTAAAAATTGTGATTTAGTATATGTAGGAGAAACTGGAAGAAATATTGAAACTCGTATTAAAGAACATAAATATGCCTTCAGATGTTGTAACACTAATAATGCAATTTTTTATCACGCCAGCCAAAATAATTATGCCATAGATTGGGAATCAAGTAAATTACTTTATAAATGTAATAATTATGTCAAAAGAAAAATAATAGAATCGGCATGTATAGAGCAAGAAGATAATTTTAATTTATGTGAAGGTACTTATAAGCTGGACCCTTTAATGAGATTCTTGGTCAAAAAATCCCTTCCGGTGTCGGATGAACGGGAGCTAACCTAGGTGTGAATTTCTTAATGGTCTCTGCCCCTTCGAGAATGTTCCTTACCTTTCCTGGATTGGTTTCTTACTCACTTTTGTTCATTCGTTTTTCTGTATCCACCCGAAGAGGATGCCAGTTGGCATCGAAACTGTTTTGGAAATAAACTCCATCTATTAGTGTGGGTTTTATTGCCACATTTCGACCTCCACATAAAAAAGTGAAGTTTTGCATTTAATCCTACCCACGTTAATGAAACACCCAAATTAATAAACTCAAATTTATATGACAGAATAGCCTTAATTGTAACAAGCTTCAAATATTACACATTCTTGCCAATTTTTAACTTTTATTTTGACACACATTCAAATTTATTTCTTAATTAGTTGGACCAAAATTGAGCCAACTTGTAAGAATGGAAGACCTTATTAATGAATAACATCTACAGTTTAATACAGTGTCAGCAGCAGTTGTGATTATTGTCCATTCTCATACTGTTTAATACTTTATGCACCAGAGACTTACTTTTTAAACCACACTAAATGTATGAACCTTATTTCTATACAACGAAACCCCTGGGCCTAGCCTAGTTCACAAGTAAATTAATTTTTTTCTTATTGTGCAACCAAAAACTGAAGCGGATTGTTTCACTTTGAACCCTGGAGAATGAAAGTAAAAGATAATTTACCTATTTTTATATCCATTTGAAATAATACAGTACTTTCATTAGTCTATAGTAACAAGAACATAAAGGAACAATATACTGAAGGTATATTTGGTAAGTTGACTTAAATTCAGATTGACAAACGAAAAAAGAAAAAAAATTCTAGGTAAAGGCCAGGAAGCTCATTTCCCCACAATGTGAGAGTGGTTGCATCTAAATCAGCGGTTCTCATACTTTTTCTTCTTCTGTACCCCTTGAATTCTTTCACAGGATTTTCTGGATTTTCGAGAGAAATAGACAATTTTTACTTTCTTTACGACCGTGAGACTCGTGGCCGTTTGTTAATCTTATATAAAATTAAAAGGGTTATATTTTCAGGACCCCTTCGCGTACCCCTAAGATTCCCTTGCGTATCCCAGTTTGAGAACCACTGATCTAAAAGTTCACCTTTTGTCTGAGGGTTAACAGGATAAGTGGTCAACTCAACCCAATCCAGGATTCAGCAAACAGGAGTGAACCATAACCTCACCAACTGGTTTGAAATTAACATCAAATTTTTAACACGCCATGGCAATTTCAAAGCTCTTCTTTTCATAGAGGATGGAAGCCATAATAAAACAAATTAAATTTAACCAAGATGTATGAGTCTCCTCTCAAATATATGACTTTTAAGTGTAAGTACCATAACAGAGAGAACTGATGTGGACAAGGGAGAAGTAAGGAAAGTAAATGATTGAGTAATGAAAATTCTGAGTCCATGTGAAAATTTAACATTTCTTAAGAATGGCCTTTGGCTTTATGCTTAACAAAATACCAAAAATTATTAAACTTTAATGCAAATCAAGATTTATGTACATTTCAATCATTCTATCCATGAATGATGAGAATGTTCAAAACATTCGAAAGTTATGTCAATTATTAATAAATAGGCCTAAATAAGTATTTATTTAACGTTAACATGAAATTATGTTACAAAAGTTGTGAAAGATGTTTGTAACTGTCTTGGTGAAATGTCCTACAGGTTAATTAAATGTTTCAAGAGTTGATATCCAATATGGTTCTGTTAATTCTGCTGTTCCATCATGAAAGAGCTGTTGGAGATGGCTTTAAAATTAGCAGGCGATGGTTAAATGTTGCACTTCCTACTGGGTTTTCTGTCCACATTGGGTATACTGTATAGTAGCCTCTAGATTTTAGTTCAATTTATCCTTATCTTAAGAGGTGTATATATATATATATATATATATATATATATATAATATATATATATATATATATATATATATATATATATATATATATATATATATATATAAATATATATATATATATATATATATAATATATATATATATAATATATATTATATATATATATATATATATATATATATACCAAATTATAATTTTATTATCCATATCCACATAAAATAACAAAAAAAGCTTGCCGGAAAAATTCCAAACAATTTCAAAATTTCAACAGGTGAAGACAGACTTCTACCAAGCTTTTGATTTATGATTGGCTACCAAATACACTGGTTTTCTGAAACAAATCCCTTTACACACACACACACACACACACACACAAATGAAGAAGCAGTTCTAGTTCCTGTCCCACCCTCCATAGATCATATACTACACAGGACTTATGAAAAGGGAAGGAAAAATGTAATAATGGAGTTATTTAACCTCCTTCGTAACGTCTAAAGTCATATGACAGAGGGGACCTACAGCTTTACGTGGAATCCGAACCACGGGTCGATATATTATCTGGACATGGATGACAGTCTCCCAGCCATTTACAATCAGACCCAATGTCGCTTAACTTCGCTGATCAACAGGAAGCGCTGTTACGACACTGGCCTCAAGAAATGTTACCATGTTTTATAAAAATGTCCAGTCTCCTTTACAGTCCTTTCACGGTACACCACTGGTCCTGAATTTCAGGAATATTCTGTATAAAAGTCTTGCAAAATTTATAAAAATTGATGGGCCAATATTTCTTGATTTACAAATCTGATGATATAATTACCCATTCATAAATAGAATCACGCACTCGTTCTTTATTTGTAGGTAAGGACATATAGTTTACGTAAAATATGGTTCACATTCCCATGAAACTGATAATTTTTAGCAGCACTTCATACATATATATAATAATAATAATAATAATAATAATAATAATAACAGGCCTGCGAATGACAACTTTGTAAGAATTGTTTTTTTACTAATTGATTTTATATAATTCAACTACGCTGATTTCGAATAAGACGTCCATTTTTTTCTACCACGTAAGGATTTTCTGGAAACTGGAAGGGAAAAAATAACAGCATAAATAAATATTATTTATTTCAATTTACATTAGGTACCTATTTCGTTTTGCTATACTAATTACAAATGCAAACTTTAAAAAGAAAGACTATTAACGTCAATTACATATTCATCTTTATTTGTCCTAAGTTTTCTTGTGAGATTTACTATGTCTTCTAGTCTCGAATGTACGCGCTGTTCCTTCTCTTTTATGTAATAATTCTGAAGTATCCCGTTTCAACATCCAGCAGTAATCAGCCATCATGCTGATGTCCCACCTCCCCTGATATCTCTTCTCCATTTCTTTGATGTCTTGGTGAAACCGTTCTCCTTGTTCGTCGCCGAGTGCTCCGAGATTCTCAGGGAAGTAATCCAAGTGTGAATGTAAGAAATGTAACTTTAAACTCTTATTACAACCCAACTCTTTGAGCTTATTTAGCATGTTGCTCACAATGTTTTGGTAATTTGGGTTCTTGTTCCCTAAAAATTTGCTGATAACATCCTTAAAAGCAATCCACGCTTCTTTTTCAAGATTGTTCATTGTTCTTTCAAAGTGTTCACACAAAGTCAGTTTTCTAATCTGGGGACCAACGAAAATTCCTTCTTTCAATTTTGTTTCCGAAAGAGTTGGGAATTTACCACACAGATACTTAAAACAATCTCCATCTTCGTCCAAGGCCTTAACAAATTGCTTCATCAAGCCCAATTTTATGTGAAGCGGAGGTAAAAGGACTTTCTTCGTGTCAACCAAACTTTCACGTTGAATGTTTTTAGAACCAGGTGTCAAGTTGACTCTGCGTGGCCATTCCTTTTTTATCCAATGCTGAGTTCTTGCTCGGCTATCCCATTCACACAAAAAACATGGAAACTTCGTATAACCTGGTTGTTGACCTAACGACATACAAATCACTTTTAAGTTTCCACAAAGTAGCCAACCGTGTTCTTTGTATTTAACCTTAGCTAGAAGAAGCTCAAGATTTTCGTGCGTTTCCTTCGAGTGAACCGAATGAGCCACAGGAACGGATGCATACAAGATACCGCTATGAAGGAGGACACCTTTTAGACTTCTTTTGGAGTAATCAGTGAAAAGTCTCCACTCATTTGGGTCATAGACTGCAGCGCCTAGCTTAAGTATTAGTTCCGAAACATTGTTGCAATAGACCAGTGAATTTTCTTGAGAAAAATATTGGATGAATTCTTTTTTCTCGATTTCCGTACCAGATAAGATAAGAAATTTCCTTTTTATTTTTAGTATTGTAGCCTTGCACGTTACATTTATTCCACAGTCTAAGTTGTTCAACACAAACACTGCAAACTTTATGTGGAGCCTATGATTTGTCTTGATCCCCAAGTTTTATTCCGAAGTACGCACGGCGGTGGATTAAGACACCTCGGGGCCCCGGGGAAATGAAGAATATGGGGCCCTTTTCTATACCTTTTTAATAACAATACATGTACAATTTAGGGTAGATCACTTCTCACTTTTTTTAAAAAATTATAGCTGGTCAAAGTTTTTCCCATGATTTGGTTCAGTGGAAGTACACTGACACCATTTTTACCAAAATCGATCAATATTTAAGGGTCGCGCATCGACCTTGAAAATTTCAATTTTGGAAATTTGGCCAAATTGACAATTTTTTACTGAATAAAGATAAATCATCAAATGACCATATTTCTGAATCCTCTCAGTGAAAGAAATCCTCTCAGATACTTACCAAGTTGATAGGACAAGTGGTTTAGAAGTTATACTCACCTTGAGATAGCATTAAAATTTAAAATACCGTATTTGTCCCCGTACCTCCACATGCTGTCTGCCATTGTCTGCTTTTTAGGATAAGATAAAACGAATAAGGAAAGATCAAATGTATTTTGTATTAAAACGGTTTACCGATATCACTAAAGGCACTTACTCCGGTGCCCCTAACTAGGTTCAAAAACTGTATGAATCGTGGTTAGAACACACGTCATCTTAAGGCGTGCGCCATGTACTCTCTCTGCAACTCCTTTTCCCTCTGCACTACGTCATCTTGGCAAGTGACGACTTCTTGAAGTCACCGAGTTCTTTCCGGCTCTTTTCCACGAGCTGAAGAAGACCCTGCAGCTGTGACTCGTCTTTTGTGACAATGTTCGCGTAATCTTCTATCAGTTTTATCCCTCTCTCTGCCACGTCGTTGGTAACTTTCAGATGCGAGATGACATCCTTCAGATCACAGTAGTTCTTATCTTGATCCCACTTATTCACCGGCAGAGTGAGCCACTTAGACGCGCACACCTGCAGGCCTGTGAACACGAACCACGATGACTCATCGATCAGGTCCGGAAGGCGCGTCGTGTCATCAACCGAGACGTTGTCATACGTGAAGTCCTCGGGCACAGCGAGGCGGCACAGCTTCTTTGCCATCTCGTGCTTCACAGTGTCTTCCACTTTGTCACTGCAGAGGGCGAAAACGACGGTCTGAGGCCTCAGATACCACAAGTGCCGCCTGATCACTGCCAGTGAAGCCTCTGCAATCTCGCGATCCGTAGCCCTGTACTGCAGAAGACGCTGGTACAACACAAGGTCATTCAGCGGGGCATCAGCTGCGACAGGAGCCGCCAGCCAGGCAGGTGCGTGGAGGAGTGCAGTAAATAGTATCACTCTCTGAAGTTTCTGTACCAGCTCGTCGTCGAACTCCAGCTGACCGCTGAACATCAGGAGCTTCGTGTAGTAGATGATCTGAAACGAATACGCACTGTGATGTATAAATACCGATACCACTCCATATAAGTTTGTTTAATGGTAAATTATTTATCTTATGCGCCTTAGACTTGAAATTCACCTTCTCCTCAGATACTGGAACAAAGGTTCAGTTGGTGCTGTGGTTCTTCCAAACGCGGTGATGACCACTGCCCCCACGATGAGCTCCATAACGTGATGGCGACAGCCCAGCTGGAAGGGCGGTTTACCAAGCATGTTCTCCAGCCGGACCACCGCACCCTGCACCCTCCCCCGTATTGGAGGAAGTTGTGTCGAAGCACAGTCCAATCACGTTGTTCTCGCATCCCAAGTCTTTGAGAGCACGAAAGGTCGCCTGGGCCTGGGACAGAAGGGTGCCGTCAGCAACAGTCGGAACGGCCAGCAACTTTCCTTCTGTGCATTGGGGAGCTCCGGAGATGAGAATCGCCTGGCGGTGCTCCAATGATCCAAGAGAGTCCTGAAACGTATGTCATACATGCCAATCCATTATCGTCCACTGGAATATGTCAATCCACTGTCGTCACTGGAACATGTTAATTCACTGTCGTCCACGGTGAGGGCAAAACTGACCTTGATTACTTTACAGTCCCAGTGGACGACAGCATGCCTCGGAGATACGAAGGATTTCTGCACAGCTGTCGACACTTCACAACGATGTGCCACTCTTCCACGGCGAGACGTGTCCTTCGAGATACTGAATTTGTCCAGGTCTGCGGGCGGATCTGCCGAACGTAGGACTGCCGCCACGACACTTGCCACCTATGTGCGAAATTGAAAGGAAATTGACAAAGATGCGTATGGTTTTTATGTGACAAAATAATCACTAAATTTTCCGTCGTTACGTCTATTATATCTTTGTCAAGGAAAGATCATTACTGATATATACACACCTGATTATTGGACATCCGGAAGCGATCAGCCACTTCAATAACAGCCGGTGCATTGAGGATGCGGTGAGGAAGGCTGATTGATACAGTTGATTCTCTCGGCTGTCGGTATGGTGGTTCTAGCTGTGATTCGGAGTTGTTCGATGATCTGCTTTCTATAGATTCATCGTCGCTCTCAGCTTCGGTTCCTAATTTCGTTTTTGAGGTGCCTGGCTCATCACGAGATTGTTGTCTTGAGAGTTGCCGTTTTCTCTTGACAACGAACACCTTATCATTCCCACTCATTGTTGCCTGGCGCAGGCCCCGTTGATCCTCATAAAATTTAATATCTTCTTGTTTGTTGTTGTCTGAGAGCAGTCGACGTTTCTGTATCTCTTCAATAGCATCGGGAGCTCCGATGTCCCAGAGCTTGTTCAGATTTTCTGAAAACTTCTCCCTGCCTTTTCCCGCGTCACTGTCTCTCATCTTGCTCTTCTGCAGCGAGCGCCACTCTTCCCACAGTAACTCCAGTTTTCTTTCGCAGTTACGCCTCGTGATCGTCTTTATACGTGCCATGTTCCAAAATGCCAGACCATTGGCCACCGTGTCTTTTACGGCGGCCTTCCTGTCAGTAGTTTCCTGCTTGGCATAGAAGAAGTACTGGAGAACTTGATGGGTGGTTGGCAATTTGGCACCACCGATCGAGGAAGATGGCTGACCAATTAAGAAGACGTCCGTGGCTGACCTTAGAGAAGGTGGTGCTGTTGTTGCTGCTTTCTCTTTTCCAGAATAAGTAACTTTCAGAGTCTTCCCACTCCTGGTTGTTAACAGTTTATCCATTGTACTAAAGTCTAGACTTATCAAACAAGAATCAATTGACACAGTTGATCTGTATAAAGCAAACTGTGATTATTAAAAATATTGGTCATAGACATAGCGTGTGTGTGTAATTGGGATTTTGTAATTGGGATTTTAGGATGCGCCAGCTACTGATGCTATGATTACGTCCATAACGGGGGACAAATACGGTATTTTAAATTTTTATGTTATTTCTAGGTGAGTGTAACTTCTAAACCACTTGTCCGATCAACTTAGTAAGTATCTGAGAGGATTTCTTTCACTGAGAGGATTCAGAAAATATGGTCATTTGATGATTTATCTTTATTCAGTAAAAAATTGTCAATGTGGCCAAATTTCCAAAATTGAAATTTTCAAGGTCGATGCGCGACCCCTAAATATTGATCGATTTTGGTAAAAATGGTGTCAGTGTACTTCCACTGAACCAAATCATGGGAAAAACTTTGACCAGCTATAATTTTTAAAAAAAAGTGAAAAGTGATCCTCCCTAATGTACATGTACAGTACATAGTACATTTACACGAATTATATGTACGGTGCTCAGGCTAATTGAGAAACAAACTTAAAAGAACTTTAACCTTAACACCGTGTATTTTGCCGCTTTCCAAAACCAAACAGTATTAAACAAACTTTACTTTAGGACCTATAAAACATAAAATAAAACAGGGAATTTGTCAGTTTGTGTACTCTCTTATATTTAATCAAAGAAATTTGCGAAATCTCGAATTATATTATCGAAACTCAGTTGATTGGGGGCGCCTCAAGCATGGGAGCCTGAGGCTTCAGCCTCAATAGCCTCAGTGATAATCCGCCACTGAGTACACATAGTATGCTTTCTTGACAAAGTCTGTGATATCTCGCCTTTGTTTTTTCACAGTCAATTTTCCACAAATATAACAGAAAATGTTTGGGCTATTTAAACATCCTCTGGTTGCCATAGCGACAAATAAACAAATTTCAAAAGAGAAATATAGTCACCGCGCACCTTTGAATAATAAAGAACTATAACCTCTCACGCACTAGACAGACTGACTCATCTCGTGGTTGTCAATCACTTATATACTAGCGGTGCGTTTCACGAATGTTCTAGAAGACGCTATGACGTCACTTCTGATCTGGAAGCATTTATTGGCAGTAGTTTTTAATCAAAATTTAATTGAGTCAATTTTAATGAAAATTACTTACATATGTAATATGAAATATGACATTTTGTGAAAAATCTGTACGTGATGGCGAAAAATGAATATTATTTACGGAATCAGCGTGCAAAATTTACTATATAAGTGATAAAATATTTCGAACAACAAAACCATCGCAGGCTTGTGTAATAAATAATGCAAACGCACAAGGAAAAATGAAAAGCGATTCTCCTTAAAAATGAGCAAATTAATTAAAGTGTAAAGTTTTTCGCAAGGGGAGTAATAACAACTCGTACGTTCACTTTTATACTGACTATCACCCAAGATAAAATCTTTACTATTTTCCTGTCTTTCAGAGCATTAAAAGTTGTTAACTCTGAATTTTTAGATTCTAAGTTCTGCAATATTTTGAACATTGGCTGTTATTTTGTTCCATTGCTCGAAAACTGTTTAAACGAAGCAGAAAATAGGTACCTATTAGAAAAGCGTAGTAAACGAGTAATTTCATTTTTAAAATATCCTTAGTTTCTCTTAAGGTGTAAATTTTAAATACTTTCAGACTTTTAAAACAACTCGAATTAACGTAGTTTTGAAAATTAAAAATAATATTAAATATCTCGGATCACCTGAAGATTAAGGCCCCCAGCTTCAATTACTAAATGATATCTTCGTTAAAACTAACGAAAATATCACGACTTAACCTAACCAATCGTCAAGGGCGTACAGTTGACCTAACCGGGCATTCAATTTAATTTATTATTATATTTGGTACTGTAAAGCAAAAACAAGAATACATGGGGGTCCTGATCTTCGGGTGATCCAATCTCTCTAAATAAATAAAGAGACCAGATAATGCAGATGGTTGTGACTATTTTATCGGATGTAAACAATGTGAATTGGTTTATACTAGCGGAGCGACCCGGCGTTGCCGGGGAGGATGTTGAACGCTATATATGTATATATATATATATATATATATATATATATATGCCCGGTTAGGTAAACTGAATGCTCGGTTAGGTTAATTGAATGCCCAGTTAGGTCAACTGAATGCCCGATTAGGTTAATTAAATGGCCGGTTAGTCAACTGAATGCCCGATTAGATTAACTGAATGCCCGGGTACGTTAATTGAATGCCCGGTTAGGTTAATTGTACACCCTTGACGATTGGTTAGGTTAGGTCATGATATTTTCGTTAAAGCCAACGAAAATATCACGACTTAACCTAACCAATCGTCAAAGGCGTACAGATGACCTAACCTGGCATTCAATGAACCTAACCGGGTATTCAATAATTTTACCATAGGTTTCGTAATGATCTTGATGACGTCATTTAATGTTTTAAAATTAATTATTTAGTTTATTAACACCCACGTGCACAACCTCGGGACATAATCAATATGTGTGTGAAGTTTCATGTTTGTAACTGCTTCCATTTTGGAGTTATGGCTGATGGCTGGAACACACACACACACACACACACACATACACACACACACACACACACACACACACACCCACGTCTTTTTATTATTATTATTATTATTATAGAAAACAATAGACTGGTACAAATTTATAACCGAAAGACTTCCGAAAATCAACAATTTTTGATAAAGAAAAGGGGAAAATTGGTTTTGTAAGCCTAG